>JANHGN010008293.1:2634-36264 GCA_024605025.1 Megaceryle maxima
TCTGTGACCCTTACAGTAAAGAAGTTCCTCCTCATGTTGAGGTAGAACTTCCTGTGCTCTAGCTTACATCCATTTCCTCTTGTCCTATCACAGGGAACGAGTGAGAAGAGGCTGCCCCCCTCCTCCCAACACTCAGCCCTCATATATATATAAAAATTTATTAAATCCCCTCTCAGTCTTTTCTTCTCAAGACTAAAGATCCCCAGGTGTCTCAGCCTTTCCTCATAAGGCATGTGTTTCAGTCCCTTAATCATCCTTGTAGCCCTCTGTTGGACTCTCTTGAGTAGATGCTTGTCCGTCTTGAGCTGGGGAGCCCAGAACTGGATGCAATACTCCAGGTGAGGTCTCACTAGTGCAGAGTAGAGGTGGAGCAGAACCTCGCTCAATCTGCTGGACATGCTCTTCTTAATGCACCTCAGGATATCATTGGCCTTCCTAGCCACAAGGACACATTGCTGTCCACCAGGACTCACAGGTCCTTCTCCACGCAGCTGCTCTCCAGCAGATCACCTCACAACCTCTACTGGTGTAATTTATTATTCCTTCTCAGATGCAGGACTCTGCACTTGTCCCTGTTAAACCTCATTAAGATCTTCTTTGCCCATCTCTCCAGCATGTCCGAGTCTCGCTGAATGGTTGCACAGCCTTCAGGTGTATCAGCCAAACCTCACAGTTTTGTGTCATCAACAAACTTGCTGAGAAGAAACTCTGTCCTGTCATCAGTGTCATTGATAAAGATGTTGAACAGGTCTGGACCCAGCACTGATCCCTGGGACTCCACTAGTTACAGCTCTCCAGCTGGACTTGGCACCATTGACCACCACTCTTTGGACTCTATTGTCCAGCCAGCTCTTAATCCATTTTACTATCTGTTCTTCTATCCCACACTTCCTAAACTTCTTCACAAGGATGTTATGGAAGACAGTCTCAAAAGCCTTGCTATTCATAGCACTCTAAAAATTAGAGTTAAGACCTCAAATAGAATATAATGAACAGTTTTGGTTACCTACGTTAATGAACTTTAATTGAAACAGTTTCAGAGAAATGCCAAAATAATTATAGTAATGGAAAATCAAACTTATGAAAAGAGGTTAAAGGACTTGATTTGTTTCTATGAGGAGTCATTGAATTCTCTTAAGGTAAACATTTGGGGCTGTGAAAAAAATTGGGAAAAAACTAATTAAACTGAAAGATAA
Organism: Megaceryle maxima; assembly: GCA_024605025.1. NCBI lineage: Eukaryota > Metazoa > Chordata > Aves > Coraciiformes > Cerylidae > Megaceryle > Megaceryle maxima. Next base: position 3,831 of record JANHGN010008293.1, read on the forward strand.
TGTTTGTGCAAAGCAAACAGCTATAAATTGATTATGACTATATTTCCAGACAGAATAAGAAAAAACATTTTGAATCATGAAATAACTTTTCAGACAAGCTTATATGCAGGACTGTGGTGACAATTGAATTGATTTAAGATAGTATTTCATAAAAAAACTATCTGGGCTACATGAAAAGAAGCACAACCAGCAGGCCAAGCGAGATGATTCTCTCCCTCTGCTCTGGCGAGACCCAACCTGGAATATTGCATCTAGTTCTAAGTTCCCTAGTACAAGAAGGATGTGGACCTGTTGGAGTGGGTCCAGAGGAGAACCACAAAAATAATCAGGGACATGGAACATCTCTGGTGTAAAGAAGAGGAATTGCTCAGCCTGGATAAGAGAAGGCTGTGAGGAGACCTTATTGCAGTCTTTCAGTACATAAAGGGGGATAATAAGAAGGATGAGGACAAACTTTTTAGTAGGGCCTGTTGCAACAGGACAAGGGGTAATAGTTTTAAACTAAGAGGGGAGGTTTAGGCTAGATATAAGGAAGAAAATTCTTACAATGAGGGTAGTAAAACACTGAAACAGGTCACCCTGTTTCACACCTGGAAACATGCAAGTTCAGTTTGGACAAGGCTCTGAACAACCAGATCTAGATGAAGATGACTCTGCTGATTGCATGGGGTTTGGACTAGATGACCTTTAAAAGTCCTTTCCAACCCAAACTTTTCTATGATTCCATGAAAACATCTGAAAGAGATTCTGATTAATTTAAAATTATAAAGTTCAGATAAGCATCTTTTGATATCAAACCTGAATGTTGCCACAAGAAATATTTTTATCTTAATGATTGTATGTATTTTGTCTCAATTATTTTCTGTCAGTTCATTTATTCAAGAATTCCAGTAACAATCATAGAATACATAAGAAGAATTTTTATGGATTCATTTCTGGGGTATTTTTTCCCTTTATGACCAAGTGCAACATTACTGACAACTCATTGATTCTTCACAGGTTCTCCATTTACTTGCAACAGCTCTTGCTTATAACTAACCAACCACAAATACAAAGTCAAACCATGAAAGATCTATCCTTACTCCAAGAACAACTATCAGGTTCTTTGGAGGTTATTGAAATCTTCCATATTTGATCATAGGATCATAAATACCAGCTTGGAAGGGACCTCAAAGACCATATGGTCCAACTTTTCTTGGCAAAGCCTAATGCAGACAAGATGGCCCAGGACCCTGTCCAGCTGAATCTTAAAAGGTGTGTAACGCTTGGGAATCTACCACTGCCCTGGGGATATTATTCCAATGGCTGACTGTTCTCATTGTGAAAAATATTCCTCTTGTGTTCAATCGGAATCTCCCCAGAAGTAACTTGTACCCATTACCTCATATTTTTTCCATGTGATTCCTTATCAGAAAAGAGACTCATTCTTCTTTGTAGTCACTCTTTAAATACTGGAATAGGGTGATAAAGGTATCCCCTAAGCCTTCTTTTCTCAAGACTGAACAAACCCAGTTCTCTCAGCCTTTCCTCACATGGCAGCTTCCTACTCATTTGATCATCTTTGCAGTCATTCTCTGGACCATCTCCAGCACGTCCACATATTTTTTGCATACTGGAAACCAAAACTGAACACAGTATTCCAGGTGTGGCCTGACAAGTGCTGAGTAGAGTGAGATAATGACTTCTTTATCTGTCCTGGTGATGCCCTAGTTGATGCAACCCATCATCCCATTGGCTTCCTTTGCCACAACAGCACACTGTTCACTCATATTGAACTTGTCTGCCAGGACACCCATGTCCCTTTCCACATAACTGCTCTCCAGCCAGGTAGATCACAGCCTGTGCTGTACTCCTGGATTATGTTTTCCTGGGTGCAAGACCTTACACTTGCCCTTGTTGAACTTCATAAGGTTCTTGTCAGCCCAGTCTTCCAGACTATCCAGGTCCTTCTGCAGGGTCCCTCTCCTTTTCAAAGTGTCCATTTCCCCACTCAGTTTGGTGTCATCAGCAAACTTCATAAGGGTATACTTGATCCCAACATCCAGATTATTTATGAAGATATTAAACAGTGTTGGGCCCAATATCAGCCTCTGGAGATCACTTGAGACAGGTTGCAAGTTTGAAAAGGAGATATTCACCAGCACACTCTGGGTGCAGCCTGTCAGCCAGTTTCCCAACCACTGCACAGACCACTTGTCTAGACCATAACCCTTAAGTTTCTGTAGGAGAAGGCTGTGAGGAGGTGTATTGAAAGCCTTGGAGAATTCCTGGTAGACAATCTCCACCACTCACCTCAAATCAACTGAGCAGGTTACTTTTTCATAGAAGACGATTATGTTTGTCAAGCTTGCCCTTGGTAAATCCATGTTGGCTTTTCCCAATCACATGCTTCATGTGATATCCCCCAGAAGGACTAGCTCCATAACTTTGAATTAAAACTGATGGGTCTATGATTTTTTTCTTGCAGTTTTCTGGAACATTCCCCAATCTCCACAACTTCCCAAATATTATGGAGAGTGGCATTGCAACAACATCAGTCAGCTCTTTTAACACTCTGAGGTGTCTGACATCTGGCCCTGCTGATTTGTAGGGACAAGCTCCTGTAATAGTTTACAGATAACTCTTCCTTCATTGATGGTGGATCTGTGTTTATATTAACCTGGATTTTCATTCCCAAAGCCTGGAGCCCAAAAGGTAAAGACTGAGGTGAAGAAAGTGTTGAGAACTTCTGCCTTTTCAATGTTGTTAGTGTCTAATTCACCTCTCACATTTAACAGTGGGTCAGCATTGTCCTTCTGTTTCTATTTGTTGCTTATGAACCTGAAGAACCCTTTCTTGTAGTTTTTGACAGCTCTAGAAAATTTCCATGTGAGCTTAGCTTTTGCTCTTCTAACTGCATCTCTGCACACCCTAGCAGTGCCCTTGTATTTTTCAATGAGTATTGATATTGATAATTGATTTGCTTTGGTTTCTTGCTTACCTGAATAATATATTATCACATGATCATTTGCATATTTGCATAAATTAATTTCCTGCTAATGCAGAGACATAGGACATCATATGCGATCCCTTCTGTGCTATACTATATATTTGACATTGTTGCTGTTTGTAATGTATTTTAAAAATTTCTTCTGTGTTGGAGGACAACGTTTAGTGCTTTGTGATTTGTAGGATTTGTTTTATGTTCCTTCTGTCCTAAATTTTTTTTTTCCTTCATGATTTCCTGTGATTACGAGGATGTAGATGAGTGAAAGTACAGGGAAAAGGGGGTGAAATTTGAATGCCCACATGCTAATGTTTTTAAATCTAGTTTGACATAATCTGATATTCTCAAAAAACTTTCTACTTTTTATAGACCACTTTAGTCACTTTGAAATAAACATTTTGTGTCACTGCTGGCTGAACACGGAGCATGTGACATTCTTCAATAGCTGAATTTGCTTGCTTTAAGGAAATAAAATGGGCTGTTAATATATAATGACCTCATTTTCAATATCTGAATTGTAGTGATTAATCAGCAGAAAAATTATAAGATCTCTTTGACTGTGGAATAATTATTGGAGTTGAATTAGAAATTAAATTAATATTAAGGTACAGCATTGTTCACACATTAAAGAAAAGTAGAAACTCCCAGGGTGCAGTGCAACTGGTATACAAGAAATCAATTCCATTGTGTTTCCCTGGACAACACTGCCTGTGAACAGCATGGGAGTGGAGTGAAGATTCCATGGCCAGGATCTGTGAGATCACTGCAGAGATGGAAACTTGATGGTACCACAGGACTGATAAGCTGCCTGTTTGCTACCCTGAGCCAACAGTCTGTCATTTTTTGACAACGTGATATCCTTCGTCTCATTGTAAGCTCATTATAATACCAAAACACACCTCCATCCCAAAGGCTACCTGCCTCCAAAGTGTGACCACCCCTCACTGAGCTTGTGCCCTGAACCATACCTTTAAAAGCAAAGTGACATAATTTAACACCAATTATAATAAAGATATGTATGACTAGAGTCACTCAAGCTCCACCCTGAAGGTAAAAAAATATATCAAAATGGCTTAAGAAAGTGGGAATATTAGGGAAAACATCATCATGGACAAGTCAGTGAAGATACCATCACTGACTATCTCTGGCTCCTGGGACAATGGGCTGAGCCTCTCTTCCTGCCAATAGGGTAAGATATGGACTTTCCAAGCACTTCCCTGGGAAAACTTAGAAATGTCTCTAGAGCTGCTACTTTTAACTTATTATGTTTTGTTTATCTGCATGCACCTTGCAGACAGTGAATTTCTCACTGTGACACTGAACCAAGAGGTAAAAACAAATAAAAGGAACAAAATTTTAACAGCAGACTTTCGATAACTACAATATCACTTAGCTAACCCATTTTTTAAGTGTATATTTTTTAGCAATGCCTAGTTGCTAATGATAGGGAATCCTGTGAGACATGCTACAAAACAAAAGAAACAAATATTAATATTTAATTTTTTGTCAGAGATTGAAAAAATTGTATTTGAAGTCTGTTCTGCACATATACATGCCTGGTGAGATTTATTATGGTGGACGGGGTTAGATTTGTTTGCTTGTTTTTAAGCAGTCCACTTGAGAACAAAACTGGAGTATTCTTTCAAACATCATATAAAGTTTGTATTTAGGATGTAAGTCCTTAGAAATTTATATTTTTTATTTTATATACAAGGCTTTGCACTGATCAATTTTTTAACATTGTCAATTTAGAAATGTGAACACCTAATTAACTAATTTTAAAGGTTATACAGAAAACATAAAGGCTTCAGTTCTACTATTTAAATAGAAAACAAGTCACAACGTAATCTTACATATAAACCCCCAGTTTCTCAAAATATGTCATGTGGAATTGATATTTTATCACAGTAATCTTCCTTCACCAAGAACCGTGAATAACGTTATGTAGAGCTGAACCTTCACTGACCTGACCAAATGGCCAGTAATTGCCAGTTCTTTCAATTGTCTTTGGCTGTCTGTGAATGAGGATGAAATTGCTCAGGAAATATATAAGTTTATGGGGTTGGGTTTTTTTTTTTGTTCGGTTGTTATTTTAATCAATCAGAAACTGTATCTCGTGCCCTGTGAATTTATATATTGAAAATTCCATCATTTAATTGAAAGGTAGACAGTAACAATAGCTAGTGAAGTAATTACCACCATCTAAAACTCTTCAGTAACTCTAAAAGGATAAAATTATATGTGTTCTAACTGCAGAGGAATTTGTAAAAATTACAATTATTCTCAAAACTATAATGAACCATCCCTGGATGAGTTCAAAAAATGGGTATATGTGGCACTTCAGGACATGGTTTTGTGGTCATGATAATGTTAGGTAGACAGATCATTGGACTTGATCTTGGAGGTCTTTTCCAACCTTGATGATTCTATAATTCTGAGATTCTATGCTAGAAATAACAGTAAATAGAGGTTGTTAAAAAAAAATAAATCAAAATTACTTTGTGAGAGTCCTTTAAAACATCAAAGCTACACATCTCAAATCATTCTGTAGCTTTCAATGTCATCTTTTCTGTTTTACTATCAGAAATCTACATAATGTTCTATGTCCTCATCACTCCCGTGACATCCATTATTCATTGACAGTCATAAAGGAATGTTCAGATACATCATTGCAGATATTCATGTATATCTCTACTGCTTGATTGGATTTTTTTAGTAATTAGTGTTGTACTTATTACTTTTTTATTCATTATGTAGGATACCAACAGGTACAGGTAATTCTACAGGACTTTTTGTCTTATAACTTATTTCAAGGAATTAAATAGATACAAATCCTTAAAAAAAAAAAAAATAGATTCATAGCTATCATAGCATTATTCAAGGAGCCATATAGTTCCAGTTCATGAGAAACAGGTAGTACATGTAAGGAATAAAATATTTAAATTGCACTAGCCTCCACATCCTCTTTTCATACAGGAATGACAACACTTGGGCTTTGTGAAGGTCCCTTGTGTATATGAAAGATGGGAAGAAGACTTATTTGACTTTTTTTTTTTTTTCCCCACAATAAAACTCTTACATTCAGCAGAAAAGATCTGTATTCTTGAGATACGTCCATTAGTATTGCATTTTTCAAAATATTAACTCGTAGCAGTCCTCAAATTGTCCTCATATTGGTAGAAAGGTTCAGGGAATCAGAGTGTGACACAGTGGAAAAGAGAAATTAATTAATTAATTAATTAATTAAAATTTTCATTGGAAAGTCACAGAAGCCAAAAAAGAAGTGACTGCATGTAGCATATATTTCTATCCAGAATTATTAGTACTTAAAATGTTTACCTTATTCTGCTGCAAAATAAACCTGTCCCCTAATGAAGGATCATTTGGTTCTGCCTGACTTAGACAAAAATAATTTTTGTCACAGGTTAATTTTTTCGATTGACTGGAATTTATATTAATCAGAGGTTTATACCAAACTAATAAATACATTACCAGAGCATAACAAAGAACAATGATGTTATAAGCAAATGACAGTAGAAGTCATTGTATCCAGTCCCGGGGTCCTGAGTTCAAGAGAGACAAGGATCTACTGGAGCAAGTCCAGTGGAAGTTTATGAAAATGCTGAGGGGACTGGAACATCTCTCTTACAAGGAAAGGCTGAGCAACCTGGGACTGTTTAGCCTGGAGAAGAGAAGAATGGGAAGGGATCTTATTAATGTTTATAAGTATATAAAGGGCAGATGTCAAGAAGATGGGGTCAGACTCTTTTCAGTGACAGGACTAGGAGCAATAGGCACAAACTGCAATACAGGAAGTTTCATCTGAACATGAGGAAAAACTTGTTTCCTGTGAAGGAGACAGAGAACTGGAACAGGCTGCCCAGCAAGGTTGTGGAGTCTCCTTCTCTGGAGACTTTCAATCTCAGCCTGTACATGTTCTTGTGCAATCTGCCCAAGGTGAATCTACTTTGGCAGGGGAGATGGAGTAGATGATCTGCAGAGGTCACATCCAATGTTCAGTGATACTGTGAAATTGAATAAAAATTAATTAATAACTGTAGAGAAATAACACTTTTCATTTTAATATGGTATCTTTTAAGATAGAAGGGAAGATACAACACTTAATGACCTCTTGGGCACAAATGACTTAATCTTAAAAGGAAAAAAAGCTAAACACCACAACTTTCAAGGTGCCAGTAAGCATCTTGCAAAGCTAATTTAACCAAACAAATATCTATAACAGTTACGTAAGAATAAGCACCTAATGTAAGAGCCCACTTATCTGGAAGTAATAGACAGCTCCAGGATGGCAGGACAGAATACCAGGCATTCTGAAAAATTAATTTTTAATCATTAATCTTTCTAGCAAGGAAAGTTGTGAACTTTCTCTTTACAGGAAGCAAGAAATCCTACCTTTAAATACAACTAATGCAAACAAGTTAAAAAGTACGTCATTTTAACAGAAATAATTGTCATCAAAAATAAGGCAGGTGTCAAAAGTGTGACCTAGGCTTGTAGAATCAGGACAGTGCTTCTCCCACAAAAACCTGTAGGTCTTTCAGCATATATTATGATGCCAAATGTTAAAATTTATCCAAGGATCTCCGGAGTCAAAAGAATAATTATATTTTATCCTTCATCTTTCCTGTTTCAGAATCTCATTAACACAGTTTACAGATATATTTGTGGTGTAAATATTACAGGTGTTACTTTAGGAAAAGTTTGCAGAAAAAAAATTTCAGAGATGTGAAATTGTTCTGATACTTGCAAACAGATGTATAAATAATATATGGAGTAGAAAATAAAATTAACATTTTACATCCATCACTGACTTGTTTGCTGATATTATCCTTAGTGTTTGCTACAGTTTTTATGTTATTCCATGTCCCCAAAGCCTCTGTCTCACAGACATTTATGTATGTGACTAACTTCTTTGAATGAAGCAATCCCTTTAGCAACATCAGGATGATAAAATCAGGTACCACTGAACAAATTAAATTATTGCACATTTTGTTTGAATTCAGTTTCTGTTAAACCTGGTCAATCACTGAAAGATGTAGTTTGATCTGTAGGTCAGAGAGCTAAACATGGTGCTCCTCCAGAAGCAATATGACTTCTGCTGATGGCTTACAAAATTACTTATTTGTATCATGCCTTTAAAAAGCCCTTATCTTAAGAGTAACAAAAAGAAAGTTGATAAATTCTGTTTCTTTTCATGACAACTTATTATGTTAGAAATACATTCTGTGTCTCCAAAATAGATTTTTTTGCAGATTGGTTATAGGTTTATAATCATAAGCATACTCAAGTTCATGTATCAAATGTGTCGTGGATGACTGGAATCCAGAAAACTGACCATACCATATATATGGAAGGAATTGTCTTCAGTAAGAACATTTGAAACACAGTAGCAATGATTGGCAGATATCACGGGAGAAAAAGATTTTTTAAATGTCTTCAACATAATGAAACTGACTTTGAACACACAAGACAGAATATTTTATATCCCTCGTTTTCTGGAAGGTGCCCTATAGAGCATGGGAACTACTGAATGGCCTTTTGATTTTTATTATTGTGTCATGTTGCATAAATTTTCTCACGAACAATCATATATAAATTAATTCTTTAACAATTCATACAGATATTAAAACAACTTTTGATCTAAGAAATAGTCAAGGTAAACAAAATTTCAGACACATATATGCATAATTCCTGTGCTATTAGCTTTGTCATGAAAACTTTCCTTGGTTAACTCCAGCCTATCGCTAAGTAGATTACTATACACTATCATGGTAACAGACTATCCCCATAACTCACTGCTACTCTTCTGCCCACACTACTTCATTTCATCTTGTCTAAGAAAACACCTTAAACTTTGTATTGTTTTTAGATTTAATCTATACTTATAATTCAAACTACATCTAATTACATAGGCAACATTATTTAAATAAGCTTTAGGCCTCATGAGCAGGCTGAAGATCCAAGATTTTCAAAGAGAGTTAGACTGGCTCCAACAGTGATAAAGATGCAGATGACACCAAACTCCAGTCCCCTTCTGTACTTTAATGTGTTGACATATTGCAGTTTCTTGAGTTGAGCTTCATAGCTCTATATTCAAAATGCCTCTTCCAAAACCTGAGTACTGGTCAGGTCTAAACTTCCAGTGCTTGTCCAAAGGCATTAACAATTCAGAAGCGACTAAGTGGTCCAAAAGTGTTAATCTTTTAGTAGGGCTTATGTATATGCTAAAATCACCTCACCATGAACTTCACAACATGTGTCATAATTAGTCTGTGAATTTATGGCCACTTCAGATGTGGTTAAAGTTTGTGTATTTAGATTGCCACATAATTAATTGAAAAAATATAAATAATCATGGAACAATGAGAATGACAGCATATCGGAGAAAGTTATTTCTAGATAACCATGTAAAGAACAAGTGATTATACTCTGAGTAGCAATGCATGTACAGTAATTACATTGAATTCTCACTTGGATAAAGACATTTAAAGCTTTAATGGTAAGAGGAGTGGTTTTATTTCACCACATGGTTAGGTGGAAAAGGATAAGGAAAGACCATCTTATAGTTCATTACTCACAGAAAGTAGTAATATATAAGCAGTGATTTTGTATGCAATGACTGCTGTAGCAGTTGCTAGAAGAATTAATATCTAAAGAATTAAATATTTTCTGACTTGTATATTTAGCTATATTTTGTATCTTGTGGTTTATTTGGAGGAAACACTAGTCTTACATTAAGCTGTTTCACTGATGTAATTCTACTTGAAATGGATGGGTTTCTAACTACTGAAGGAATCAAAGAAAAGGTTTCCTGCGAAGGTTCTACATCCTTGTTCAGTTCATTTTTCAGTTGGTAGGTAATTTGACAAACCTCTCCAGACAATACAGATCAATTAGATCATCATTAGTGAGATTAGATCCTAATCAAGACAGCTGAAGAGCAATGCAATATAAGTGCATAAATTGACAGCAAAAGGAGTATATATACAGTCATTATGTTTAAACCAGTGGACATCTAATTAGAAGAATATGGAAAGCTATTATGTCTTCCAGAAGTGAATTTCTGTATTTCATCAGATGAATGCTTTTCTAGGTACCAGTTATAATCTGACTACAGGTTGAGCTTAGTTGGTTTAACATAGGAATGTGGTGCCACTCGGTGTGAATTTAGGTATTTGAGATACTTCGACAGAACTGTCAAACGTAAAATATGCAGGAAACCTATGCTCTTCTGAAAGCTATTATGAGGTCAAGATGGGGTAACTCACACCATCTAAAATGGCACTGAAGACCACCAGAGATCTCCATTGATTGTAATGAGAGATAAAGATGCTAGAATGACAAATATAAATATATACTGTAGACACATGAATTGAGGTGATTGCATCTGGATCTAACTCTGACCCAAAGTGTAATGTTACCCTAAGACATTTTCTGAAAACCTATACTTCTACTCAAATAATCACTCTTATGACTCTGAAAAGGGGTTGTTAGGAAAGATGACCCAGCTTTTTATCCTGCTTTCTTTACCCTCTTTTTTTTTTTTACTGGGATAGTTGTAGGTATATGGTCAGATGTGGTATGAGAGAACAATATTAAGGAAGCTGTGATGATCCAATCAATCAGTACAGTTAAGCTGATTCAGTGTCTCACTGTATTTAAAAGAGGGCTGACAGGCTAATCCAGACATCTTAACAATTGCATCGAATCCCTTCCAGAAAGATACATCTGCTCTCAGATCCACTTTCTTTCTTCATCGTTGGTTTTGGACTCCTCACTCCCAGGATTTCATTTGGCCTCATCATCGGAGAGGAGGTTTCCAATGTTTAGCTATCAATAAACAAAACAGTGGTTTAAGAAGTATATGCCAATCTATGCATCCCTTTGTCCTACTGTGGAAAAATGACATTTTTTCCACTTGTAGTATGCTGTTCATATGTCCTATGTCAAATCTGTATGTTGTCATATCTGTATGTTGTCCTTCCCTCAGACTCCTCCTGTTAGGTAAAAATATTTAAGGCCCAATAGTCATCCTAATTTGAATTTGATTTGAAAATTGTTACAGACATGATAGAAGGCCTATGTGAGAGGAAAAAAAAAATTAGTGTTATGAAAAACCTGATGTTTTAATCTATTTGATGAAGGAATAAGCATGGTTTTCAGAATTCAGGCAGTCAGGTATTCCCTGAATAGTCCCCTTCAGTGGCAACTTTTCTGACAACATCTCCAGAGCTGACAGTTGGTAAATCTGAGAGCTAGCAAGAGGCAAAAGAATTTTATCAGAAGTCCTGGATCAGCTAAGATCAGTAAAAGAGGTGAAAGACATTATGGACAGGTGAACGACTATGTATACTGTTGTCAAAGTTTAGGGTCAGGGCAGCCCCTTAGACCTATAATAGACACTCTCTGTTAACACCCCTCCCTCCCCAAAGGGGAAGAGAAAAGGAATAAGAGAGAGAGACTTAGTGATTAAAAAGGAAACTAGAACAGCTTTAAAGAGAATAATAATGAAATAGAATATGTACAGATATATACAAAACCAGTATTGAACCCAATCCCCCTGATGGTAATTACATCACTGTCACCAATGATGCTGTAGAGCAGGCACTTGGGGGTCCCAGGCTGGGCCCCGCAGCAGACGGGAGCTGTGTTCAGGATCTGGATTCTGGTACCAGTTTCAGGAACACACTGACTGGGATAGAAAGCAGAATGGACAGAGTCCTCCTTGGATGCTCCAAGGAAGGAACCAAAACAGGACCTAAGCCAAGCCAAGCAAAGCTGGCAAAGCAGTCCAAGAGGGGAGAAGAGCCCAGGAGCCCCCAGAAAGAGGGCAAGTAAGCAAGCAAGCTATCAAGCAACAAAACTAGCAAGCTAAGAAAAAGAACCCTCATAGACCCTCCAGATCCCTCTGCTTTATACCAAATATGTCGTATACGGGATGGAATACTTCATTGGTCAGTTTGGGGTTACCTGCCCTGTCTGCTCCTTCCTGCAGGTGCGGCCTTTCACTTTCCTGCACCCCCCAATGTGGTATACAAGATCACAGTATCACAGTATCACAGGGTGTCAGGGGTTGGAAGGGACCTTGAAGATCTTTGAGTCCAACCCCCCTGCCAGAGCAGGATCATATAATCTAGCACAGGTTACAAAGGAATGCATCCAGGCAGGTCTTGAAAATCTCCAGAGAAGGAGACTCCACAACCTCTCTGGGGAGCCCGTTCCTGTGATCTGTGACCCTTACAGTAAAGAAGTTCCTCCTCATGTTAAGGTGGAACCTCTTGTGGAACCACCCTCCCCAGTAGTGTCCTTGGTCTGCATACTAATCCTTGGTAGTAACTCTAAACATGGGGTGTTATCGCTGCTAGCAGCAGACACTGTCTGTGAAAACAGGCTGCTAACGTCAGACAGTGCAGTTAGTTAGAAGTACTGAACTGAAAAGTAAAATCACTGAATTAGTTCTGGTTCTCACTCAAACCAGGACAACTGCTAGAACTCAAGAGACCTAAATTCAAAACTCTAAAAGTAAAAAGAGGAACAATGTTATACTTACCTTTCTATGTCTTACTGTGTCTTACAAAGTATTTTTTCAACATCTATAGCAACACTACATTTGGCTTTCTTTGGAATTGCAGGCATTATTGACATACAGATAAAATGAAATAATATGAAAGTTCAAATATCAGATATTTAATTTTTACATATTTTGTTCTCTCTGATGAAAAATCAATGTGCTTGTTTTCATATTACTAATATATTTATAAAATTTTGTACACAAATTTTTCATATATACAAAAGTGCAGGAAAAGTCTAGATCACTGAAAATGAATAATAGTTTATCATTTGTTTCCCACTTGTTGTCCATCATGTCCTCAGTACTTGTCTGCTTATGCCCAGTGTTCCTCCAGGATATTTATGGCACATTGAAGAAAAGAAAAGGTCACAGTAGGAAAATCTGAGTCTATGATGAGAAGTCACATTTGAAATCTGACTTCACAATGAACTATAGGGGATTTTTTATCATAGTACAAGGAGAACAAATTTTTTACTTAAGTTTATTGCTATATCTGAGAAACCTTCTTATTAGTTTTCTTACTCAGGTTCTTAAGCTTTGTGAAATAGAAGATCTTTGGGCTGCCTTTGTTCTCAGTTCTTGCTCTTTTTCAGTTCTTTGATTTTCTGGATAATAACTTACTGTTAACAATACATTGAACTATTAGCAAGGTGTATATCCTCTCAGTGCTTTTTATTTCCCTTTCACTTTTTTTCTAAATGACTGCAGTTATTCATTTTGGGTGGCACCAAGCATCACATATTAAAATGTAATAAGTACTGGGTAGCCATGGTCTTTCCTGACTAACCTACTAACTTATCCTACATCGTCATTGTTACTTTTATGTAACACATGTGTACACATGGTCTTCTGGTTCATGTACTCCATATCGAGTCAGCGAAGTATCTTCCAGGCTGAACAAGACAAACTGTCCCATTTTCTCATCCTTTCCACATGAGGCAAGTGCTCCAGCCCTCTACTACTTAAGTAGCCATCCACTGAGCAGACTTTAATTTGTAAATATCTTTGCTGTACTGGGGAGACCAAAACTAGGCACATTATTCCACATATTTTCTCTGCTTAGTAGAGAAGAATAATCACATCCTTAAATACAGAGGTGATGTTCCTTTTAATATGACCCAGGGTGCTGTTAGCCTTCATTACTGAAAGGATGCACTGTTCACTCACATTCAATTTGTGGCTCATTAGGGTAACCAGGCACTTTTCAGCAAACCTGGTCCCAGGTTAGTCAGTCTCTAGCCCAACAACTGTAGAAGTAGTCCATCCCAGCAGCAGAACTTTGTCAAATTTAAAAGGTTTCTGTTGGTCCATTCCTCCAGCTTATCAAGTTCCCTACTGTGGAATAATTACTGGAGGTGACTTAGAAATTAAGCTTATATTAAAGGTAGGACATTGCTCACACATTAAGGAAAGATATAATATTGAAGAAGCTTCCAGGGTGGAGTGCAGCTGCAGCTGGTATGTGAAGAATCCATTCCATGGTGGTTCCCTGAACAATACTGCCTGCAAACATCACAGAGGGTGGAGCAGAGTGAAGACTCTGAAGACAGGGTGTGTGAATCACTGCAGAGATGGGAATTTTACAGTACTGTGGAACTGATAAGCTGTCTGTTTGCTACCCTGAGTCAACAGTCTGTCATTTTTTGACAAAGTGATATCCTTTGTGTGAACTTTACTCATTATAAGCTCATTATAATACCAAAACACAACTCCATCACAAAGGCTACCCACCTCCAAAATACAACCACCTCTCATTGAGCATGTGCCCTGAATTTTTCTTAATCCATACCTCTAAAAGCAAAGCAAGAGAATTTTACACCAATCATAAGAAAGATATGTATGACTAGAGTCACTCAAGCTCCACCTTGAAGGTAAAAAATAGTATAAAAATTATTTAAGAAAGGGGGAATATTAGGGAAGACATCATCATGAACAACTTGGGGAAGATATTTCAGACTAACTCTGATTTCTGAGGTAGGTCAATGGGCTGAGTCTCTCTTCCCCCCCCATAGGGATGCCTTTGGGTAAGATCTGGACTAGTGCTTCCACAGGAAAATTTAAAAATCTCTATGGAGTTGTTTTTATCTTAATGTGTTTGTAGCCAGACTGCATTATTCATAATCTTAATACTTGCATATGCTTTTACAGGCAGTATATTTATCACCCACAATGCATAAGAACCTGTACTCTTGTTGCTTTAATAAACTGCACTGTTCACAAGGCTAGTCACAAATGTCTCTCATTGGGCACCACCAAACTCTTCAATGAAATCTGCCTGTGTGAGTACACAGAGAGCGACTACATGGAAAGTGCAGTGCACTATTAAGTGCATCTGTAACACTGGACTCACAGTGCCAAACTGGATATCACTTAGAATCTAAATCTAGCTTCTCCAAGTCCCTCTGATATCTGAGGACAAGCTGGAATGCAATGGGGTTTATTTTCTGCCAAATTACCTTTTAATGTGACACCCTTTGAATGGTGGCCCTGCCCTCAAATGTATCACCTGTGCCTCCTAGTACTGCGCCATCTGTAAACATAATGTATACAGATTGTCTAC
This sequence comes from Megaceryle maxima, assembly GCA_024605025.1. NCBI lineage: Eukaryota > Metazoa > Chordata > Aves > Coraciiformes > Cerylidae > Megaceryle > Megaceryle maxima. The sequence goes on from JANHGN010008293.1 coordinate 18,969, forward strand.
ATATCAAGCAGGATACATTCAAGTATGAGGAATTCTGCTTGTGACTGCCCTTCAGGTAGAGGATGAACCCGTTAATCACTCTCCACATGAACCACAACAATCCAATGTTTTCCATTCATCTAGTAGTCCATCTAGATAGACCATAACAAGCTATCTTAGCTATAAAGATGCTTTCACAGAAAATGCTAATGTCAAAGTAGATGATATCCATTGCTCTCCCCTCATATGGAACCACCTCAGAGTTCAGTTTATAGTGTCTCCTCTAACCAAACTTCACTCATCACATTCTTCACTCTACAAGTTTGTCTGTAACAAGTTGTGCCTTTATAGGATGTCCTAAAAAGTAAAGACAGACAGTTGGAAAATTAGACATTGTTTCACAGTGTTTCATAGTAATATTATTATATATTGTCCTTTTTAAAACTGATCGGTCCATCTATTAATATATCTGAGCATTAAATCAGACTTCAGAACACACATAAATGCTCGAAAGTAATCTTAATACAGTATCAGTTCTTCATAATGCAAATTGTCTAACCCTAGAGGTTCAAAACTGAATTTTAAACAGGGGGCCAAATTAATCTTTAATGTAATTTCACTGATGTCAGTATGCATAACATCAACTATTAATTTGACCTAATTTATTAGGAATCTTTGGGCAGATTGTAAATGCTACTGAGTTTGCACTTTGTATAAATATGCATTATACATGATCATGAAGCTGAGTGATTTTTATTTGTAGCCAAAGCCATTTGGTTAAAATCTACACATTGGTCTTTTGAAAAACAGGAGAAATACTTAATTCATCATTACTCCACATCAGCAGAATATTTTAAAATACACTTCAGGCTGAAGATGTTTAAATATTTGACTCTGTTCAGGCCTATGATTTTTTGGAGTTTGTACTGTCTAATACTTTTTTAAATTTACTATCAAACAAACAAATAAAGAGATAGTGCCAATTCACAAGTAAAGAAATAATGTTGATCTAAAAAGGTGAATGTCACCAAAATGCAAAGTGTTTTCACTTATCTTCTCATAAATATGTGTAAATATTAATTATTCCACTTGGGGGATACTTTTTATTCATGAAATGGTGCTATAAAAAATAGTCTTCTAGAAAAAACAAATTAAAAATAAAATGAAGGAAAATGTAACTTGCATAACTCTGACTGAACATCTGAGCAAGCTTAAATAACAAATAAATGCTGAAATGTCTCAGCGTACTACAACAACATTCAATTTTAGCTTCTCTCCAAAGATATTGACACAGCTTTAAGCAAAACCCTGAAGTATTAGACAGATAGATATCAAGTAGTTTCTGTGGTACCACTGTAATTTTTATTTTCCTTCACTGAGACTCTAGCTTCCACTTCCTTCTCTTTCATTATCCAAAGCAAATTACTCCATGGATTTTGTACCACTAAAAACTTTTGTGCCTTGAGTTTTGTTAAACTGCAGAAACAGATTAATTTTCTTTGTTGAATATTTGTTATTCTTTCAACCACTTTGAAATAGAAACTAAACATTTTGATTAACGGCCTGAGATATTGTCTAGCTTTGCTGACACTTCAGAACATATCACTAGCTATGTATTTTTTAGCTCCCAGGAGGTGTTCTTTCATGGCTCAAAATAAACACTTACTCCAAGAAGAAAAATACATTTTACTACTTATAAACCCAGTCTCTCTGTCTGTTGGGCTAATGAACTGTTATTTCATGTTAAAATCAATAAAAGTAAAATAACAGTGTATATATATATGTATAGTGATAACAGAAATGTAAACTTAGAGCACCTTCACACTGTTATGAGCAGGCGAGAACCAATGACTCAGGCCGTAACTTATTTTGCATTTAAACTGACAGGCTGGCTCTCCTAATTCTGCTTTTAAAGTCCACTACTCCTCTGGGACAGAGGTGTGCCAGTATAATGTTAAAACTCCTTGCACTTTTAGGGTGAATTCACCTAAGGCTACCCTATTTTAGCACTTTCCTGCCTGGGGCCTTTCATCTCAGGCTACTTTTTTTTTTTATTTCTCCAGTTTCTTGCTTCCTGGTAATAAAAATATCATGTCAGTCCTGATTTGTCACTTCTCAAGCTGTCTAATAACTACTAAAGCACTGAAAAAACCCCAAAGTCTCCATAAAGTTAAAAGACAGAAAATACTAGAAAATTAGAAATAATATCCATTTTTGGCTGGATAAAGGCAGCACAAATTTACATTTTGCTGAATGATAGAATAGACTTTCTAACAATTTTTTTTCTCTTACCATCACTACCTCTGAACACAGCTGTTTCTACACCTGAACCTTTGAATTCAGTTTAGCAATCTGTTATCACAGCAATTAGTTCAAAAGCAGCAGTTGGCAAATGCCAGTTCCTCAGCAGCAATAAAGCATCATTTTTGGTTACTACTGCACAGTTATCAATGTTCCCAGGCATTTTACAATAGCTGTCTTTTTTTACTGTTTTCCCCTGTAGGGAAAAACACTAAAAGAAAACTTTGACACAGAAGATCAGTAGACATATTTTTTCTTTTGTCCTAGAATAGGAAATCAAATTACCACCACATCATTAATGTCTGATAAGTTCTCAGTTCTGAACTGGTTTAGGCCATTATAGTATATACTGCCATATAATATTTTATTTTGTCTGAGTCCTATATCAAGACAGAAAAAAATAGAAACTGGTTACTTTCCTTTGACTAAGTAGTTCAGTTTAATTACTATTACTAGTATTTCAAAAAGACAGTGACAGTCAACCAAATTTGAACAGAAGGAGTTCACCCTTATTACTGATTTCAATGAAAACTTTAAGATTATATCCTTGCAGTCCTGATGAAATCTGATCTGATTGATTTTTTAAAAATGCTTCAATTTTATCTTTCCAAAATTTAAACTTTATACACAGTTTGTTCATTTTTTAGATATACAGTGTAAAATGCTAGCACAAGATCTTTCAAACCCAAAGCATTCAACAGAAACAAATGGCTACAAGTAGTTGCATCCATAATTTTAAGAAAGAAGAGATCGGCTAAAACTCTTCAAAAATAAGTTTTCATAACTATAGCTCTTCACATTAGAGGAAAACTTCCCACATCAAAGTAATGCCAGGCAAAACTTTACCCCTAACAAATTATAGGTCATAAATCAGTGTCTCAATAGTTACACGTGGGTTGTTTTTTTTTTTTTTTCATGCCATTGAATATTCAAGTATGGTGTGTTTTGTTTGTTTGTTTTGGTAGGTTTATTAAAGTTGAAATAAATAGAAAGGCATTTTATAGATGGTATTTCAGATGCTGGTAGTGCTGTGCAATTTTGACAGCCTTTTCTATGTTTGTACATATGTCAGATCCAGTGCAATTCTTATTCCCATTTGTAACAAACTTTCATGTCATAACTATACTGCTTCACATTCTTCAAAACAGCCTTCTGAGGAGAAATTATAAATTATATACATGTGACTGCGATGCCCGTGTTTGCCTCAGTACACATGCCAAAATGTTGATACCTATATTAAGCTAGACCATACTAAAATTCCCAGTCACAGAGAACATACTATAATCTTTTAAATTGTTCTGATTTTCTTCATTGTTAAGGGGGACAATAGAAGGATCCTGTTTCAAAACTGCCTAGTTTTACTATATCATACCTTAGTTTATGTTCCAGTTTCATAGATTAAAAGCTCCTGTCCCAACCTCCATTTATATTTATATCTAAAGATATAAAAATTCTGATCTACTGACTACAGCATCTTGTCTCTTCTGAACACAGGCAACCTTTTCCAACAGCAAATGGTGTTCTCACACTGACTCAATTTGGTTCAAGGACTGTACACAGACTGGTTTGGGTTGGAAGGGACCTTTCAAGGTCATCTTGTCCAATCTCCCTGCAGGAAGCAGGGACATCTGCAACTAGAGCAGGTTGCTCAGAGCCAGAGCCAACCTCACCAGGAATGGTTCTGGGGATGGGGCATCAACTACCTCTTGGAGCAACCTGGGCCAGGGTCTCACCACCCTCACTGCAAATTATTTCTTCCTTCTCTCTGGTCTAAATCTCCTTCTTTTAGTTTCAAACCATCACTCCTTGTCCTGTCACAATAGGACCTGCTGAAAAGTCTGTCCCCATCTTTCTAACAGGCCCCTTGAAGTCCTGAAAGGCCACAAGGTCTCCCTGAAGCCTTCTCTTTTCCAGGATTAACAACCCCAACGCTCCCTCCTGTCCTCCCAGCAGAGGGGTTCCAGCCCTCTCAGCATTGCTATGGCTTCTCTGGCCCCACTCGAACAGGTCTGGGCACAACAGAATCCTGGGCAATAGTAAGGGACCTCAGGAGCAAGCTGAGGAAGAGCATGACCAACCACTCTTTTATTTTCCTCCCTTGGTCGTGCTAATGAAGAATTAGTTTCTTCTTTTGAAGTTTCCCTCCTCCAGCCCCAAATAAGCCAATTCCTCACCTTGTTCCCCCCTCTCCCACCACCTGAACTTTTCAAGCTTGGCTTCAACCATGCCGGGCTCTGCACCATTGGCCAGGAGCTGGAAGATCCCTCTTGTTTCCTCCTTCGCGCTGCTTTTGGCTCACATGTCTTTGGTCACCAATAGCATGCAACATGCAATCATGTTTTTAGAACTCAAGTCTCAAGCATGTGTCACTTCCCATTGCTACTTTGATGTGCTACTACAAATTCAGATGCTACATGAGATCTCAAAGGTAACCTTTCTGTAGTATCACACCAGTATTGTATTTCTTACACAAAGTATGTAACTTGTGCTGGTCAGATTGTCTTACTGATTACCAGTACTGAATCTGTAAACTTTCTGGTCAGTCTAAAACCCTGTAGTTATAAAGTTAGACTACCATTATTAATGTGCCTGAAGAAAGTAGCTTATTCTGGGTAAAACAACTTTTGAGAAGATGTATTTTACACATAAATTGCCAAAATCTTTCCTGACAGGAAGGTATCTATTCAACAAGAAAAATAAATGTTGTCTCTTCTTAAGCATGCTGTAGAAGTAATCACTGGATAAAAATTGTTGAGTTAAAATTTAAAATACATGTTAATATACAATGCTATTGAACATGAACCTTTGCATGACTTCTTAGTTGCTGAAAATGGGAAGTCACTGTTCCAAAGGAAAGAGAAAAGGGAACAGCAACAGCAGATGAACACCACACCAGTGATATAAAAGATGGAAATCTACTAGCCTTTTTATTTCAATGTCATTTATAATGGCATTAAACATCTTTTAAAGTATACATCAAGGAAAAGAAAAATTCTTAAAAATTATTTAGATTTTTTTAGTAAAGAAAGGTTTTAAAACTATACAAAAGTTGAATAGTATTTGATGAATATTTCTTCTTTTTATTTTCAGTCTTCATTGTTTTAACAGAATGGGTTGAATGTCAGTCTTAGAAATCAGTGACGGTTGACAGAAGAGTGTGTAGAGTACTCCATAAGAAGAACTCCAGAGAACAGACATTGTAAAAATGACAGACTCAGGCAACTTGACACAAATGTTGAGCAAAATCACAGGAAAGACCATATGGTCTACATATCTTCCTGGAATTAAATATGAGAAGAATTATGTGTGTCAATTACATGACATCATGGAGAAACAATATTACCAAAAATATTTGTCATTCTTATACATTCTTATACATTCTTATACATTCCATTGAAAATGGTATATATCATCCAAGGCTTTAATATGTGTGAGACATTTTGTTTGAGAATAATCTAGATATGTTATTAAATACAAGGTCAGATTAGATTATCAGAAAAGTCTTCAAAAATAGTTTTATAGACTTCAAAGAAAGTAGGTAAATTCAAGTGTTGGGGAAAACAAAACAAAGTTGTTTACTTTAGGAATACATATTTCTCATTTTAGAAAATGTGGTAATTTTTCACTCTTGAGCGTGTTAAATATTGCATAACTTGACTCTATAGGATAATAAAACATCAATGAAAAAGAGAAAAGTGCCAAGACCTATTTCAGCATGTAATACAACTCTTAAAGTAGTTTAATGTGAGAAAGGATGACCTTTATTAGTTAGGAATAACTGTGACCCAGCATTTTATCTACTTTCTTTCTGAAAATTACACAAATAGAGAACTGTGTAATCTGTTCATTCAGAACTCTTAGTATGTAGTACTGTCCTAGTTTGAGCTAAAACAGAATCAATTCTCTGATCACTGATTTTAATTTTCATCTCAGTCTCTGCTAACTAACTGCACCTTCTGAAGTTAACAGCAGATTTTCACAGTGTCTGCCTCCAGAAGCAATAATGCTTGAAGTTTAGTTAGTACCAAGAACTGGTGTGCATTGCTGAATCTCGTGTACTACACTGGAGTATCGTAAGTGCAAGTGTCATTTGTAAGTAAAAAGGTTGCATTTGTGGGAAGCAGTGGACAGGACAGGTGTTCCAAATGTAACCAACAAGAGATTCCATTCCAAATACGTTATATTCAGTATAAAGCTGAGGGATCATGAGGTTTAAGGTCACTTCTTCAGTGGCTGGCAATGGAGAAGGACTCTCTCTATTCTTCTGTCTTCAATCCCAAATTGTGAATTCCTTAATCCAGTTCCTGAATATAGCTCCTGTTCGTTGCTGAGTCTTGTCTGGGACGGATAATACAATTAGAATAAGAAAATAAGCTCCCTGTAGTAAATTGTAACAATTAAAAAAACCTTAAATTATAAGATAACATCTGTATGTCTCCAGAGTTCCATGACAGTACTCTGATATTACTGAAACAGTTCCTGAGTGGTAGCCATAATAAGAAAAAATAAAATAAGATAAATAAAAAGAAGGTATTGGGAATGGAAGATCCTATGCCAAAGTATTTTAGTTCATATAATGAATCTAAATTGTTTTGAAAATAAATTGGATACATATTCTTGTATTCCTATTCAGTGATAAAAAGACCTACTGAAAGACACAGTTATCTGTCCACTATCTGAATGAGATCAAAACTGGAAACAGATCTATAATAAAACATTAGATTCAAATATTCAAACTCAGGGCTGACCAGAACTGGTACAAGTTCTAAATTTTGGTTCTAACCTCTCCTCGTGCAAAAACATGTTGAGGCAAATCAAAATCTTTTCTAAAAAAATAGCTTGTCTAAAACATAGAAACATAGAGATGTCTGGGTTGGAAGGGACCTCTAGAGGTCCTCTAGTCCAACCCCCCTGCTGAAAGCACAGACATCCTCAACTAGAGCAGGTTGCTCAGAGGTTCGTCAAGCCCCACCTTGAATGTCTCCAGGGATCGGGCCTCAACCACCTCCCTGGGCAACCTGTTCCAGTGCTCCACCACTCTTGTGGTAAAGAGCTTCCTCCTTATTTCTAATCTAAATCCACTCCTTTCTAATTTAAACCCATTACCCCTTGTCCTTTTACTACAGGCCTTTGTAAACAGGCCCTCTCCAGTCTTTTTTTGAGCTCCCTTCACGTACTGGAAGGTGGCTATTAGGTCTCCCCAGAGCCTTCTCTTCTCCAGGCTGACCAATCCCAGCTACCTCAGCCTGTCCTCATAGAAAAGGTGCTCCAGCCCCCTGATCATCTTTGTGGCCCTCCTCTGGACCTGCTTCATCAGGTCCATGTCCTTCCTGTGCTGAAGGCTCTAGAGCTGGATGTAGTACTCCAAATTGGATCTCAAAACCATGAGCAGTTTCTCTTTGAGATTCAAGATTGTGGTTGTATGTTGGATACATTTCTAATTGCAGGTTTAAATGTTTAAAAAGAATGCTTTTGCATTATTTGAAGCTTTTACAGAAACCTTTAACCCTGATTATGTAAAGCTTCTAGTTTCTTGTCTTTCTATTAAGGAATAAAATGTACTAGAATATTAGCCCTTGATATATTCTAACTCCTAATGTGCTGTAGCACAGTGCATTGCACAAACTGTGATAAGAATGACCTTTTGCATTAATCCATAACACTTCCTAATAGAGTATCATGCAAAGAGTTCCATTTGCTGCAGTTTCACATCAGAATCACCCTGGAAATCGGATGTTGTGCAACTTCAAAAGTAAACCAGAGTGGAAAAACCCACTGCTTATTCTTAGCAACCGGTTCAGGAATTATTTATGTTTTAACATTTTATACAATAAAATCTCTTTGAAGTCAAGGTCATTAAATTATATAAAAATGGTATGAAAATATTTATGGCAGATTATACAATAGAATTGAACAAACTTTGAATATTTCCTTCTAGATGGAGTTGATATCTATTAGCTAAAAATATTATCTTCAAGATTTAATATAGCCACTAGTCAGTAAAATAATTAAGGTTTCTGCAGTTTGTGAGTATTTAACGGTAAAATTCCTAAACACTTAGCATTAATTTCATGAATGCTGACTGTGGCTTAGTATTGCAATTTTTAAATGCTCTCCAATAGTGGAATCTCAAAGTTAGCTAGCCATGTTATAAACCAAAATAAAATTCACAGTAAAAGAGCTGGGAAGCTTGAGGCTTCACATACCCACAGATGCATACAGGTATATTCTTCCTAATTCTTCCTCTGCTGTCCAGCCTGGTTACCTGGTTACTCCAGCTCAGAAAGAATTGACAGGATGTGATAGAGGTCAAAATTACTAGACTTAAAAAACTGCTCCACAACATCCCTTAAGCTACAGTGTTATAGTGTTGCGACTGTGACCAGAGTCAGTTTGTGTATTAGAATAGACCTGTTTACACCAGCTGGTCAACAAATAAGATAAGGACAAGATCCATTCTGTGAAGCCTACCTAACTGACTGTATGTTGCCTTCAGAAGAAAATGACAACAGCTTAAGTCTCACTCTTACAAGGAAATAGACTGTAATTCCAAATTTATAGCAATATTTTTGATTAATTGCATTTGTTTGATAACTATAGAGTTTAGCTTTCAATTAGCTTGATGGAATTTGTAATCATCATGGCTAAGTGATTAATTATGTCATATTTCATATTTGTTTATTATAGTGCATAACATTTGCAAAAAGCACATTTAAGTAATCTTTTCCGTCAGTAAAGAATTGGGGACAGACTCAGGGAGAGCACCCAAGAGAATCATCAGTTCCACCTGAGAGGCTAAGCATTACTTTTTATTCAGCCCCCTACTTTTCATATTCATCAGCCCATAGCACTGTCAGCCATTAAAATTCTCATTTCCAAAGTTAGCTAAAGGAGCAAATGGAAGCAAAACAAGGAGTACAAGAGACTAGATTTCAAAATTTATTTCACTGTGGTATGGCTATCATTTTGTATGAAGGACTATTATCTCACTAACATTTTAGGCAATATGAATTTCTTAAATTAGATGCATGGGTCCTACACATAATGCTAGAGAGAGTTTTCAGGGTTGGACCTATAACATACCATCTGTGGAATAGCAAAGAAGAAATTACACAGTGATTAGTAGATTCTCAGTAAATGTTTTAAAACCGTGACAGCTTCCTTTGATTTACTTTGATAAAAGAGAGAGATTAGAAGGTTTATATTTTCTAGAAATAATTTCCTTGATTTTGGGGTGTGTTTCTTTAAAAAAAAAAAAAAAAAAAACAAACCACAAAAGATTGTGGAAAAACTTTAAGCACACTAAAGTTTAAATCACTATCATTTTAAAAGCCTCAAGATCTTGTGGGAAAATTTAACAGCTTTTTTTCTAACTGCATGAAGAACTTGTCATGATTGCCTACTGAAGGCATCCAGTGTTCCACAGAATCCTCTTTTCCTTTTTTCTTTTTTAATATGAAGCACAACAGTTGTCAAGCAAAGGCAAATGAATGGCAACATTAATATTCTTGACATGCTCCAATATTGTGATGATGAATGACACAAAGGAGTCCATAAATAAAAAAAAATAATGAAGCAATAACATAAATGGAGGTCATGGGTGTTCTTTCCCCCTCCTTCACTGTTATTAGTGAAGCACTTAAGCATGTCCTTAGCTTTAGATATGTGAATAGTCCCATCAAAATTAATAGTACTATTCACGTGTTTAAAATTAAACATTTGCATAAGTGCTTTGCAGACTTAGAGGCTTTAAGTGAAATGTTTTACCAAAACTGAACTCATCTTGGTTTTAAGAACAAGAGCAGTGACATGAAAATAAGTTTCCAAGCCTTATGTTATCAACCAATACAAAAATACTGATGACAGGTGGAATAATCAGTTAGAGGTCACACTTGAAGCCTATTAATATAATCACAGAATGGCTTTTACCCTCTACAAATTTGCTGTCTACATAAAGTTTTGTTCTCAAGGAAAAGTGCTGATAAGGAGGAACTGTAGATCTCCAGCCTTTTTACTTTAGAATGGTGGTGCACAGTTGGCACTTTGTGTAGCACTGAAATGCTGTAGTTCAGGAAGCAGCCACAAAGACCGACTCCAGCCTTTTTGATAACTCACTGACACTTCTTTAGCTCACTCAGAATCAATGAAGAGCTTATCTTCATAGTAACTTTCTATCATTATGGTATTATTTATTGGATCAAGACATTGAGGTAGCTTCTAGGGAATTATAGATGCGATGTATGATTGCTTACCTGAGTAATTGAGCATCTCACTTAAACGTGAAGATCTACGAAAATTAGAGCCTAATGAGCAAAATGGAGAGAACTGCCAAATTTCTCCCCTGTGTACCTCTTCTGACATAAATCTTTCTCTAAGCTGTTTCAGTTCTTGAAAAGTTGACTGAAATAAGAACTTTTCTTGTTTCTGGTTATGTTTCAGAAACTTGTTTTCCAGTTCAACACATGAAAGATAGTTTTAGTTCTGACAGAATTTAAATGCCTGTGCATTGTACACATCCTCTATACAATTTCTTAAATAAAGCATTAAATCTTGCAACATAATTATCACGTTTGAGCACTGCAATAAACATTAACAAAATTTAAAAAATATTACTATAAAACTATTAAGAAACCAAATGAAGGACTACTATCACCCATTGTTTTCACTGTTACAATATACTGAACGTTCCAAGGGATGCAATGTGTTCCTCCTCAAAGAATGACAGACCTGCTTGTGCTTATTCTGTTGCACCACTCTAGGTAAAAAAGACTTTTTGAAAACAGCCAGATAAGCTTTGCAGATCTGATCAATGATTGGACTAGTTAACTGTAATATCATTAAAGTGTTGATCATCAAACCTTTAATGGGTGATGAATTATATATCTCTTATGCTTGCAGCTCCTATTCACAGCCTGACCCAGTAATACACCAGACAAATTTATAAAAATAATTTAGACTCTAAGACACTTTTACTATGAGCATTTTAAAAAACTAACCTGAAGAAATAATTTATTTAAGAAAGTCATATCAAGGAAAAATGTACATGTGCAACAGAATTATTTGGACCAAATGTGGCTTCTGTTGATCCAATCAGAAGGCTGTGAAACTCTGAAGGAAAAAAGAAGGTGGCTTGAGGTACAGATCTTATCTCATTTCTAATTTTTTTCATGGAAGAATGCAATTTTACAAGTCAGAAAGAAGCTCTTTAACTTTTCATGCTCATCTTATCGTAAACAATTTTAGGTTGAAAACTTTTCTTATTATATAAAAACCTCTTATCCGATATGACTTGATATCCCATGTCTCACATCCCACCCTAGGATCTATTTATACATAGAACACACTTCAGTTTCAGATTTTATCCCAGGACCACTATATTATGGGCTCCAAGAAAAAGGCAATGTTCACACATTGAAGGAACAGCTGGCATCTGGTGTTTTTAAGTTGGTGATGTATGAACTTCCCCTTTTCAGAATATCTCTGTGAATTAGTTCAATTTTAAACTATGCTGAAGGCGAACAAAGATATTAAGGATGAGCATATTCACAAGGGCTCACTTAAGTCATCAAAGTCCATTGGGGTATCTGACTTGAGCTGGCTGAAGCACTGACTTCTAATTTTTTTTATACTCATGCTGTAGTAATTCTGGAAGTTTAAACTTTGCAAACTATAGTGAATAATTATTATATTAAATATAGTTTAGCCAAAGACAAGATACATTGATGAAATTATGCTACTTTTGATCATATTCTCAAGAAAAATCTATGTTTTATTTGATTAGTACTTTACATTTACAGATCAGCAATTTTATGGGAGCTTAAATTTCTTGGTGTAACTCCCCATCTTGGTAGGATGAAGAAAGGAAAAGACATGATTTTTCTTGCTTTGTTTTTACTGCTGGATGGAGTTTAGAGACCAGAAACTACAAAAAACTGCCAAAACATCAACTTTTCTGAGAAGCTTGAATAAAAATGTTTATTATAGTATATTCAAAACTGCCTGCAGTTTAAATCTCAAAAACAATTCCAAACAATTAAGCATGCACTTTAGAAAAGAAGACATCATTCAGAATAAAAACACCTTTCCATATGTTCTGCTTCACTAATGGTATTCTATTCTATTTACTTTTTTCCTGATATTTCATTTAATGTTTTTCATACAATGTAATAGTTATGAGAGAGAATAAAAAACAATTAAAAAACACAAACAATAAACCTAAAGCAGAAATAAGAAAAGAAAAATATAGCCAAGTGATCAGTTAGCATAATGGCACCTTAAAGAAACAGTGAGAATATAATAGAGTTGTACTACAACGTAGTCTGTTGCTACAGAGTAGTATTAAGTCTTCAACTATTCTACTGTCATGTGTATAAGTAACAAGGCAAATTATATGACTTTAAAAGACATGCTAAAAGCAATTAAAATTACAAAAATAGAATACTTAAAAGGAAGAGCCATGGCTGCAATACACAGTTATACTATGACTTATCTCTGCTGTTGTTTTATTCTCATCTTCACCTATAATCACATCCCAGAATGTTGACTATCAACAAATGGTAGAAATTTTAAAAGTATGTGTGAAGAAAAATCTATTAGATAGAAAACATAGTATTACAAGAAAACAAACAAACAAAATAATAGTAAATGTATTTACAGTTTTTCCAGAGTAGTTTTTTCCATTTCTAACTTTCCAATTTTTTCTACATCTGACTTCTGAAATGTTTTGGCTTGCCTTTTCTTTGTTATTCTCACAGTGTCTCTTGGATACATTATATATTGAAAGAAAATATAAATTTTCTATTTTCTGTGATTTCATTGTCCTGTTAATCTGTAATTTTATATTTAATTTTAAATTCACATTCCTCTATTAAAGGTATTTTCATACATATTGGGAGTAAGTCAAGAGAAAATTCAAATATTACTGGCAATGTTTTCACTGAAATGCAATTATATGACAGTGTTCACTAAAGCTAAAACAAATGTCAGCCTATCATGTCCTAAAAATGTTCCTGAGGCTATCCCTCACAGAGATCTAATAAAGTTATAAAAAATCTTGAGGAGGCAAGTTATATTTTAAATGTTTTTCCTTCCTTGTACTTTGAATTTCAACTTGTCCTTTACACTGGAAATTAAAAGAAATAAAAGCACAGTCTCTTGATCATCATCAATATATCAGTCATTTAATCTGGTGACTAGTTCACTCTTTTAAAGTTCCTTTTTTAAGGTGTTGACATTCATGTTCAGACATTTTTAATGAGGAAGAATTCAACATCTTATGAGATACCAAGATTTCAACTTTTCTTTTTCGGGAATTCATACTGTCTGAAGTGAAAGTGAAAATATATATATATTCCCACTACCTCTCCTGTCCTCAAATTGGGCCACAGATGTATAGAAGTATGATGGCAAAATTTCTTTTCTGAGAACAAGTATAAAAGGTGGAAATTCTTAAATAAATTTTCATACTTGCAATATAATCAATGAGACAATTGTTGAGGTCTGCATTATATAGCTATAAAAGTACCCACCATGTGTTTCTGAGGAAATCATATAAAATACCTGGTTTGCTGGTTTTGATCCCACAGCTAACACAACCAAAAACAAGAAAATACCAAATGGGGTTGATATACCTTGACTTTAAGAATGGCTAACTTACAGGATATATTTCATAATCATTCTGAAATGTATGGTCTGACTAAAACCGCCATAAATTAAATGCACAAATGCTTGAATATATCATACTCACTGGTTTGCTATATAAGTGGACAACTAATTAAAGTGGGCTCTGCAAAAAAGAATTCGGTATTTTCAGTAATTACTTTCATGATGGAGATGATGCTGGAGAGCTGACTATAATTACAAAATATTACCACAGTAAATGGTTAATAAATCACAAGCTGTTTTTGAAGGCACTACTGTGATTCTACTGAGGGAAAGAAAAAACAGCAACAACAAAACACAAAAAACCCCCAAACAACCAAAACCAAAAAAACCCTGAAAAATCTCACATAAAAGAAATTAAAAGTATTTATGACAATTGATACATTGTTAATGAAGCCTCAAAAGAAATACTACATCTTGTTATGGGCTCCACATTTCAAGATTTTGAACAATCTAGGTAATGTCTAGTCAAGGACAACAAAAAATACCATAGAAGCTGAAAAAAGTGGGCTTATTAAGTTTAAATATGCAAACATTAAAAAGCAGGGACAAGATAATAGTTTTCCACTGGCCAAATAATATGCAGAGTCAGAGCTATGAAAGATTTTTTCCATGTTCGTGAAGGTTGGACTAAAAGAAAACTATCTATTTTATTTTCCCTTGTAAGATATTAGAAAAATATAAGGCTTTTTAGACTGTTCTAGATATTAATGAGAAAGGTTATACCTTCATAAAAGATTATGTAAATGAGGTTACATAAATATCTTCCAGAAAGGTCCAACTTTGCTTGATACTTGTTCAGTGCACAGACATGTCTAAATTATCTGTAATTGTCTCTTTTTCAGCTGTGCTTTTCCTGACACTGTAACCCAACAATTATCTAAATTATCAGAAAAATGTTCATTAAAGGAAAGAGATACTAAAAAGTATCCACAAAACACCAAGGTTCATAACATTATAATCTGGGATGCTAATGATGCCTGTCAATGTTGTCTGGTTTTTAATATCATATGGCCTGTTTTCATTTTCTTTTAATTTTGCTCAACTTTAACTCATGGCATTTTCAATGTTCAGGGTGATGTTTTAACAGATCATCTAAAATAGCTATCTTTTAGATTAAAGGCTGGGAGGTTTTCTCCAGTCTGAAAATATTATCCTGATTTTTTTTTTTTTTTTCCTAAACCATCTGCAGAGGTTTAGAGGCCCCCTCCCCTCCCCCCCACCCCCATTTTTGAAAGGGAAATTTATATAATGGAGCCTGAGATTAATTTTTGGCAGTTCCAGCTCATTGCTACTCAACAGTAAATCTAGTTTAAGTCCTGGAATCTACATTGAGAAGAGCAAAGCTGTTTTTCCTGTGCCTTGAATATCTTTCCCTTACACTTTCTTTCTTCTTGACATGCATTCACCACTTTCCCTTACTCTCCAAGGCCAGTGAAAGAAGTCATCACCAGAATGTAAGACAGACAAAAGAGGAGCCACACTTGGAATACACTTGGAGACAACATCCTTCATAGCAGTTAAGAACAGCAGCTTAGAGGAAGTCATAGTAGAAAAAACTCTCCAGCCCTGTTCTCTGCTCCCCAGTACAAGAGAGAAATGGACATACTGAAAAGAGTGCAACAAATCTAATTAAGGGACTGGAGCATCTCTCCTATGAGGAAAGGGTGTGACAGCTGTGACTGTTTGGCCTGGAGAAGAGAAGGCTCAAGGGAAATCCCATCTGTATGTATAAATACTTGAAGGAAAGGTGCAGAGCATGAAGCCAGGCTTTTCACAGTGGTGCCCAGTGACAGGACCAGAGGCAATGGACACAAACTGAAACACAGGAGATCTGAGCATCAGGAAACACTTTTTTATTCTGAGGATGACTGAGCACTGGCACAGGTTGCCCAGAGAGATTGTGGAGTCTCCCACCTTGGAAATATTCAAAAGTTCTCTGGACATGGTCCTGGGAAACTGTCTGTAAGTGTCCCTGCTTGAGCAGGGGGTTGGACCAGATGACTTTCAGAAGTCCATTGCAGCTTCACCTATCCTGTGAGTCTGTGATTCTGTGACAGGGAACACAGCCCAGGCAGCCCTGAACACCACCTCCTGCACCACTGCCAGGAGCCTCCCAACCCCTCTTAACCTTTGAGAGGAAGAGGGGAAAAAGGAAATGAGCATGCTGCAAACGTGACCATTCTGTATTTTATCTGAATTTGATTACAGCTGGTTTCGTTTTGTGGTTTTGCTTTTATCATGTGTAATAAGAGAAACTTATAGTTTCTTCAAAATCATTTTTTTCAAGTATCACAGTACATTTCTTCAGGTTATAATATCATGTAAACATCAAGTAAGAACGAAGGAGTCAGACAATGGAAAAATAGCTCAGATTAGCTAATAAGATGACCATGATGGTCAAATGATTCCCTGTGATATGTACTCATGTCACAATTCATACACCTGTCCTTAATATTTTAGAGGACTAAATAAACTTAAAGTTATTCCCATATTCTTTCCTACTAATTTCTCAGACTGAAGGCAGATCAAATGAAAATATTCAGAAAGAGATTGCTTTTCCAAAATTCCCAGATCACATAGGCAGACAAAATATTTCTTGGACTTTTGAAACAAGGGACTAACACAGATTCAGAATTAATATCCATGATTTGTGCTATCAGACATATTTCTACTTATTTCCACTAAATTTTGCCAAGCAGCTGATCCCACACATACAATTTGTCTTTTATTTCAAATATTGAATTGCTCTATTTATTTTCATTTTCAGGTTCTCTCTTTCTAAAGAAAAAAAAAAATCAAGCAACTTGTTGACTTCAAAATGACAAGAAGTTTAAAGCTGAAGAAAAGTAGTGACAAGCATTAATAGCACAAAGCTAATCGGGTATAGCTAAAGTATTTTACTGTGTTAGGAAGTTTCAAATCAATATGAGTTAAGTCTCAAAATCAATATGAATTTCACATATTTCAGCACTTCAATAGTTTCTATGGAGCTATTGCATAAAATTCAGTTTCATCTTAGAGACTTGATAGTAAACGTGGAATGAAGGTATCAGATTGCAAATCTCCTGTACTGAGACAAAAAATTTATTTATACATCACTTAATCTGATTCAAGATTTAGGGGAGCATCACTCCTTTAAAAAAAAAAAAAAAAAAGTCTGAACTCAAATAATATTTTTAATTCTACCACTCAATTCAAATATTTTTGGTTTGCTTAGTATATTTGTTATAATACAACAAGTTAAAGAAATAGTAAAATATTAGAGCAATTAAACAGTTAAAAAATGTACTTGCTAGTTTTCCAGGTAAAACAACTTTTATTCTTTGAGATCAATAGTTAAAATTATGAACAA
>JANHGN010008293.1:37334-60358 GCA_024605025.1 Megaceryle maxima
TGAGATCAATAGTTAAAATTATGAACAAAAGTTTTCTCTTATGAAGTAATTAAAAATCTCTTTTTTACTTACAGATATTTAAGGATTAAAAATTATTGTTGAAATAAACCTTATTTTTCTGTTCCATTATTTATTAATTCTTTATTTTATTTATACCTAGCTGTTCAAAATAATTTAGACTACCTAGATCTATGATGTGTGAAATCTGATCTCAGTCTCAGTACCTTAGTATTTGTATTCAGTTAGCTTGAGAAAACCTTAAATCAAGCAATCTGGTTTAACACCAACCTTCATTAGCATACCTAGTCTCTTCTCTGCCAAGCAATATTTTTCTGTCAGATGAGTTTGCCTGGCTTTTTTTGTTAGTATTATTTTATTTCAGCAACAACCAAGGAAAATGAATCTTTGTCAATCAAACATAACAAGACTGGAGAAAAAAAAAAAAAAAAAAAAAAAAGAAAATTAACCTACCAAGGAGAATATTTTATTTTACTGAAGTAACACAAGCTGACTTTTAAAAGTGGAAATCAAGATCGAGTAACAACTGAAGCAAACAGAAGTCTTGGAACATGTAAGGTCATGGTATTCATGAAAATACTTAATTGTAAAGAAAGTGAGTGGAATGAATGGACGTTAAAATACTTTGCTAAAATGTTTTCCAAATGCTAAAGTGTTGGGTTTGGTTTGTTTTGGTCTCTTTGGGGTTTTTTTATAGCCCTGATGAAGGTCTTCTATCTCTCTTTCCATGTCATCCCCTTTGGAGCAAGGACATCAGGAAGCACTCAGATATGACCCATCACTTAATCTAGTGCTCACGCTGGTGGAAATAGAGCTAACTTTTATCTTGTTCCCTTAAAAATTCTAAGGAGTACTTTCTTTTGTCTAAGAAATACACTTGACAATTTAAGTCTGTTGAGTTGTTAATAACAGATACAGCTTTAGCAAACAGAGTTCT
The DNA here is from genome assembly GCA_024605025.1 of Megaceryle maxima. Classification (NCBI taxonomy): domain Eukaryota; kingdom Metazoa; phylum Chordata; class Aves; order Coraciiformes; family Cerylidae; genus Megaceryle; species Megaceryle maxima. The sequence continues at coordinate 38,290 of JANHGN010008293.1, forward strand.
AATGTTTATAAGATGCCTAGCATTTGACCTCAGTTTCATAAAACAAGCACACCTTTTACTAACAGCTGTTTATGAAACTGAAGTTACCACACCTAGTTCTCTGACAGATAAAGAATAATAGAATTTTAATTAGAAGCTTTTCATATACTAACAAGCTAAAATTAGGAGTCATTTGTTTCTAAATCCAAATGTTGTGGCTAAGAATGGAGGAAACTGAACACAGAAGATCAAAAATCTCAGCTTCATCTAGCTGTTCTACCTCTTGTTTCCTGCATTATTGTTTGACCGATGTTCTTTATTCTTTCTACCAGTTATGTTGTATTTTTAGACTTTAATCACATTTAAGCAATTGTTACATACACAACTTTTGACTCACTATCTGAATTAACTTTTTTTTTTTTCAGAGAAGTATTTAGTAAATCTAGTTTCCTATTTTGACATTATCACTGTTTCACAGCTTTCACACACTTGTTTTTGTTTATTGTTATAATGATTAATCTATCTCCAGCATTTTGTTCTAAATTGGTTTTAGAAATTTATAATGAAAATAATTTGATACTACTCATGATGTTTACATTAACTCTCAGTATGAGGATATTGATGACTAATGATTGAATTGGTTGAAATTCTGTCTTTACCTATACTTGTGAACTAAATATGAACAGACTGCATCTCCAAATACTGTCAAATGGACATCCATATAATTCATTTTTTAGCACCATTTCTAGGATATTTTTATCTTGGACTGTCTAGTACCCTCTCAGGAGATGCTTGGTCATGGACAGCGCTTAGAATAATTGGGCTGTGTGAGTCAGGAACCATATTAACCTCCTTTAATGATTGGTACAGAGGTTGCTCAAAAATCTATGCAGTGTTAGAGAGAGGAAGATTTGCCAGAGAGGTGATTGTTTTGACCCGTTTTCACTTCCCAGTGAAAAGTCTCCAAGGGTATACTGGGCATTCAAAACAGGACACTCTATTCCAAAATTATCTTCATCAGTACCAAGGAGAAGGGAATAAACCTTTTCTTCTCATTAGAATTATTGTGAATTTCTAGTCTTAATGCTTCCCAAATCCATAGAACATAGACATTCATGAACATTTTAATTAGACCTTGAAAAGATGCTGGAAAGAAGTGTGAAATCACTATTGCAATTTGATACACCATTAATCCTAAGTAATATTTCTGATGACAGCCTTATAGGATGTTTATAGAAATTTAATCATAATTCAGAAGTGGTCCTTCAGTTCAGTTCCCCTCCTTTTCCAGAAACCTTCTAACTGAGATTGAAAGAAGAAATTAATTTTCCATTTTCTCAAAGCATTATTAGTGCTACTTAAAAATAAGTCATTCTGAATACTTTAACTTGATATTGCTAACATTTTAAACTAAAGTAAAAGCAGAATAGTATCTGTAATGGAAAAACGAATTCCAGCTGCAAGGTGCATTTCTTTATAACTCTGGGTTTTCTAAAACCAGCTTAATTTATTTCTCATCAATCTCTATCAGTTAATGAAGAGTGTAAGAGCTAATACACAATGTTTTTGTGAATATTTATATTAAGGATCACTTTTTTATTATCTAATTGCTTGTTTATATATTACCTGAGGTATGGTTTTATGGTCACTTGGAAAAAAAATTCAAACTAAAAGCTAAAAGATACTGACAAGGAAAAAGATCTAGAGGAGAAAATCTCCACCTACTGGGGTACTTGGTGCTAGTACTTCAATAAGTGAAGGACAGGGAACAACATATAGTACAAAGCTAATTCTGAATATCTCCTTGGCTACATGAGATACTGACAGAATCTTTTGAGAGACATATGGCTCCATGCTCTAAATGTAGTGTGTGTTGCTGTCAAGGACAACTAGAGATGATGTATTATTTACAAGTAAGTGTTTGTACTTGTAATGCAAAAAAAAAAAAAAAAAACAACCCACAAAAAACAAACCAAACCGGACAAAAACCAAACAAACAAATAACGCACATTCAGAAACTATGATTCATAGAGGATTTTTTGATAGTATATAAAAAGATCTAGCTTTGTTAATATTATATTGTGATAGAGTTCTTTTAGCTGTATGAAGCATAAAGTATAGTTTCTATATGATTTCTGGATTCTTGCACTCCTGCTTGTGTTGACTGCAAGTTAGTAATTAACTATGCAAATAGAAATATTATAGCAGATAAATACTACCTTAATATCTTCAGATACAGCAGGCATTTTCTTGCCATGGGTGAAATTGTCATAGAAAGTAATTGATACTACAAAAAAAAAAAAAAAAAAAAAAAAGAAGTAAATCCTTTCAAAGTGAGTTTATTCAAAGCAGAAAAAGATTTCCCAAACAGGAAAATGCACTGCAGAAGAGTTGTGTCCTAGATTCTGTAACAGTGAGACATCCACAATCATCAGTATGATACTTGCATCCAATGCTTTTACAGAACTACAAATACAGGTGGATTAAAGTGAGATGCATTGGAGAAAAAGAGTATTAAAAAAAAAAAATTATTATTTTTTTACTCTGTTCTGCTCTATAGTTGCTAAATAATAACATGAGTCAAAGCCTATTATTTGATCTACTAATAGTAAATGGTGTCCCATTTCAGAGAAAGCTTAGTATGGGGATTTTCATCCCCATTTTTAGACTCACCTTCACTCTATGATGGGCTCTCTGGCTGGAAGATACTCAAAAAAGCTGTGTAGAATCAAAACCAAGGATAAAATTCATTTTAGTGTAAATAACTGACACTAAAATTTAGGAAAAGTTTTTTCAAAACCCTGAAAGTAAAATTTAAGGAAAGATGTTCCTTTACTCTTCTGCTGGCCTTAGCCAAGAGCAAAGGTTCTTGTACAGACTGGAAGTACAAGCAATTTAACAGAAAACATCATTTACACATTTTTTTTTACTTTCCTGTGGACAACAGAAGGCTATTCAACAGTCTTGATATATCACAGATATTGTATATTCAGCAAATGTAAGAAGATTCAGGAACAACAAAATAATAACTCCAGTGTCACAGGAACAAAAAACAGTGCCAGAGTACTAATTTTATTGCTTGATAAACTGAGGCAAAATAAGGCTAAGAGATTTGCCCCAAATCACACAACAAATTACCAGTAGGGAAAAAAGAAGAAAAAAAAAGAAAAAGAAAAAGAAAAAGAAAAAGAAAAAGAAAAAGAAAAAGAAAAAGAAAAAGAAAAAGAAAAAGAAAAAAAAAAAGAAAAAGAAAAAGAAAAAGAAAAAGAAAAAGAAAAAGAAAAAGAAAAAGTGCAGGGGACTTGTGCAGCCTTATTATTCATAGTAAACTTGAAGTAGCTTCCCATGATATTTTGTGAATGACAAAGTTATGATTATGCTAAGGACTTACGAATGCCTTAATATATCTTAATGGTTCTTACATCCTACAGGTCCTACAAACCAGTCAGTACTTCATAAAATATTTCTGCTTGCCAGCATCTACACAGTATATACATCTATCTATTCCTCTACAAATGTCAGAGTCATTATACATAGCAAAGTATTTATGCAGACTACTGGAGAAATGAGCATGGTCCTGAAGGATGTTTTAAGGAATTAATTCTGGATCCTTAGACTCCTGAAAATTATCCCTACCTTGCTCTGTGTATGGATCTTTTTTTGATTCTTTGGATTCTGGGACTCTATTCATGAAGGCTTCAGCTTGGACTTGTCCTGAAACTTAGTTAAAACTGCCTGAGCTGTGAAATGTCCCAGTTGTAACTTCCCTATTATATATTTTGTGCAGTGCATTACAGATATAGTAGAACATATAAGAGAATAAAAACTCCTAAGTTTATTTTAAAACCAAACCAACCAAACAAACAAACCTGTGTGGCTCCCCTGCTGTCTAAGGGACGGCACAGGAGATCCTAGGAGATTGCCTCCTTATCCTGCCACAGAATTCACACCAGATGCTGTGCACTCAGATGTGAACACATTCAAAGCATGAATGAGAAATCTGTTTTTCTCTGTGATACAAATCATCCTCATTACATAAGAGGTACATGGAAAACTTGCCCAGAAATGAGAGAGCTGTCTTGCAGCCCACCTTGTATGAACTTCTGCAGTAAAAATCCAAGGTCCAGACAGCATGGACAATGTGGTTAGTGCTCCAGTGCATGGAAAGACATGAGAGGAACTATGTGAACTAGCTTTAATCAGTATCATTCTGGTCATCATACAGTCTACAGGGAAAGGACTTGAATGCAATCCCACATTTTCCTGACAGGGAAGCCAGCTGGCTCACTCAAGAGTAGAATCTGAATGTCAGCTGACATATCAGAATATGGGTGACTGGGGTTTGGGTCTGAAGAAAAACTGGAACCCACAGTAGTATAAACATGTAGCAGCTGTGCAATCAGCTGTAGCGTAGGTTAAATTCACCATAAAATTTGCAATTGTGTAAGATTCTGCAGTTGAATAATTTTTACTGTGAACTTCTTTTCCTTCCTTTTCATACTGAAAGAGAATGTCTGAAGATTACCCCAAAATGCAAATTCCCAAAGCAATTGCCTAAAATGAAAGATAAGCCTCACTGGGTAGAAAATACAAATAATTTGGCTATGTCTAGAGCTTACAAGAAAAAAATTCAGAGATTTTCTTTAAAGAGAAAAAAGGTAAAAGGACAAAATTGAAATAATATTAATGAGGTTAAGGTCCTGAAACAACAGTGGTGTTCAAAATACTGTTGAAATAAAATTTTAGCTGTAAACAATAAGAGAAAAATGTCTTCTGTTTCTACAGTTTGGAGCAGAAATTTGTGGATAATGTGTAAAAACAGACTTCTCTCCTTGGCTACTTATCTTAAAACACAGTTAAAAGAAAAATAAAAATCATTCCTCAAGCTGTACATATGCACTTCAAATCCATGCACAAAGATTCATAAATTGCAGACATCAAGTGAAAATAGCACAGAAAAGCTCTCTTGTGATCTAAGGTTCAATATGATTTAGGGGAAGTTGACAGGGAATTAATGTCACGGAGACCAAAACAATATTCATAGGTCTCCTCAGAAATATATTTTCCTGTCCTCTCTCACCCCAGAAACACATAGCAACTTTCATCTCTAGGAGTACCAATTCCATCAGAACTTAGGTCTTATATTTACAAGTTTAACCAGCCTTAAAAGTAGGAAATGCATTGATGTGTTATATAGGAAAACTTATTTATAGATTAAGATATTATTTGTTTAAAATAAATGGGCTTAGCAATGTCATGAACACTGCATTATTGTGAGTAGTCTTATCTTGATGGGGTATGTCATGGAGATGTCACAGTAGTACTGAATGACTATTGTCCATACGTGATTTTTTTTCAAATGTGGAGAATTAATTTAAAAAAAAAAAAAAAAAGAAATGCAGACAGAAAACACACATACTCTTTTAAGATAATTCAAGACTGTTGACAACTTACTTGGAATTGTTGCTATTAAAGGGTTTCCCTAGCGAAGGTGGCATACTCAAGAGAGATGTGAGTCCATATGGGAAAGAAATAGAAAAGGATTGCAATGGGATGCTCTAGCAAAGTAATTTTGTAAACCTTGTGAGCTGCAAGCCAAACCAGATGATTTAACACCATCCAAGACTAGCAGCTCTTAACAGCTACCTCAAAATTTGTCAGTGGTGAAATAAACTCTTTGAAGCCTGATCTTCCTCCTTTGTAGTTTGCTGGTTGTGTTTGGGGTTTTCTTTGTTTTAATTTGTTTTTGTTTGTTTTTGTGGTTTTGTTCAGTTTGGTTGGTTGGGTTTTTTGTTTGTTTGGGGTTTTTTGTTTGGTTGGTTTGTTGTGGTTTTGTTTGATTGGCTTTGTTTGTTTGTTTTGTTTGTTTCTGATACTAATGCCTAATTCTCCACCTCTAATAAAACAAGACACAAGCTCTGACTAAGCCTAATATTACTGTCAGTGACAGTATCATCTCCAAAACTGGATCCAGAGAAGAAAAGAGCAATAGGATTTTTTTAAAACACAAAGGAACATGATTGTATTGCAGCAGAAAAGGTGAAGTGCATGATTGCCTATTCTCTGACATTACTGGCTGTTGCAGAGAAGAATGATCCATGGCAAGGCCTGGGATGTTGGTTTCTGGTACTAATCCTGCTCTGAATTGATCAAAATGCTTTAAAAACTGTGTTCGCCTCTTTTTTTTTTTTTTTTTTTTTGCTATGCTCTTTACCTTATCATTTCTTTGTTGAGCATGATCTAGCAGTCTCATTGTAATAGGAAAAAAATATATAGCCAAATTAGTGAGTTCCTAATCTACTATCCCAGGTTAGTATTATTCTCATGTTCTCATATACAAAAGCCAACAGCATTTCCAATGAAAATGAAATGCATATGATGTTTACTGTTGTTAACATCACTGTAGTACACTTTTAATTTTGTCCTCTCGTACTTTGGCCACTACATTGTTAAACCTGTATCAAAGCTAACAGTAACCTCTTGAAAAATACCTAAGGAGGCTCTTTCTCTCCAAGATCATAAGATCCAAATCTTTATAAGAAGTAGCTGATTACATTTGTAAATGATACACTGCTAGATAGTAAGTGATACACTGCTAGATAGTATTTTATTCTTACCAAATACAGCAATTACTGTGTGTTTCTTCCCTGCAGAAGGACTAGGGCTGCTCAGGTAAGTAGCAATTCCCTGTTACAAAGCCACGGACCCTTATAAAATAATTTAACACTGCTGAAATATAGTAGTATGCATCACTAAATGGATTAATAATAGCTATTTCTAAGTTTCATTTTCATTCATGGTGTTGAAAAATAGCACCTTTAGACATTCTTATTTTCTAGGAGACAGATGACATTACAGTAGCTGTCTTACATTTCCAAAAGCAAGCTACATCTCCTTTAGGGTGGCTATTTCAAAATATTGTCTTATATCCCATAGTTAAATGAAGAAGATCTAATTCACACCAGAGAATTAAAATGAAGCAAGGTGAGAATTAATGTGGCAGACCAGACCCACTTCTGAGGGAAGTCTGATGCGCCCCTGGGGCCTGGGTTAAAGATGTGATAAGAAATCTTCCTACACTGGCACTGCCCTCAGATGCTTATCCATTATTGACTTTTCAGCTAGGCAACAATGAATTCACAACAAGAAATCCAAGGGCAGTCAAGAGACTTCAGAGCATTGGGACAACTGGTCAAGGGATTCAGAGCACAAATACTGTTCTATTCTATCCCCTCAGTTTCGGGGAATAATGAGGGAAGAAACAGGAAGACCCATCAGATCAGTATTTGGCCCCAAGGCTGATGTCACTGGCAGAACTTTAGGGTTTTTGATCATGGGTCTGTTTACACAACACCAGGCCTGGTGGTGACAGATGGGGTACACCTTTCTCAAAGAGGGAGAAGAATTTTGCGCAGGAGTTGGTAGGGCTCTTCGGGAGAGTTTTAAACTAGATTTGAAGCAGGAAAGGGATAAAACCAGTCTTGCTAGAGATAGGTCTGGGAGCAGCACATCAATGTTTGTGGGACAGTGTGCTAACAGAGTCCCTAGGTCTGTCATCCCAGCGAAGGTAGAGGATGGAGTGTCATGTGATAATAAACACACAAGGGATATGATGGGCTAGAAATCATGGAAGCGACTGGGAATATTCAGGTAGGAATTAAGCCTTCTCCCTCCCAAGATGTGATGGGATCAATAGCCCAAATGAAGTACATTTACACTAATGCACACAGCATGGGCAACAACCAGGAGCACCTGGAAGCTACTGTGCATCAGGAAAACTATGATATAGCTGCCATCATGGAAACATGGTGAGATGATTCACACAACTGGACTGCTGAGTTGGATGGCCATAAACTCATCAGGAGGGATAGGCCAAGAAGGAGAGGTGGTGGACTGGCCCTGTATGTTACAGGGTGTTTTGACTGTCTTGAGCATAACAATGGTGATGATAAGGTTAAGTGTCTATGGGTAAAAATCAGGGGGAAGGCTAACAAGGCAGATATCATGGTTGGAGTCCCATATAGACCGCCCAGCCAGGATCAAGAAGCAGACAAAATATTCTATACAAAGCTGGGAGAAGTCTTGCAATCAGTACCACTTGTTCTTGTAGCAGATTTCAACTTACCAGATGTCTGCTGGAAATGCAACACAGCAGAGAGTAGAAAGTCCAGGAGGATCCTGGACTGTGTGGAAGTTAATTTCCTAACTGTCACGGTTTAGGGCAGCCCCTTACACCAATAACAGATGCTCTCTGTAAACCCCCCTCCCTCCCCAAAGGGGAAGAGAAAGGGAATAAGGGAGAGTGACTTAGTGATTAGAAAAGGAAACTACAACAGCTTTAATGAGAATAATAATAGCATATGTACAAATACATACAAAACCAGTATCGAACCCAACCCCACAATGGTAATTACATCACTGTCACCAATGATGCTGTGGAGCAGGCACTGGGGGAGTCCCAGGCTGGGCTCTGCAGCAGATGGATTTCAGGAGTTCAGGTGTTCAGGATCTGGATTCTGGTACCAGTTTCAGGAACACACCAATTGGGATCAAAGGAAGAACAGAAAGAGTCCTCCTTGGATGTTCCAAGGAAGAAACCGAAAGAGGACTTGAGCCAAGCCAAGCAAAGCTGACAAAGCAGTCCAAGAGGGGAGAAGAGCCCAGGAGCCCCCAGAGAGAGGGTGAGCAAGCAAGCAAGCAATCTAGCACGCAAAACCTCAACTATAGACCCTCCAGATTCCTCTGCTCTATACCGAATATGACATATATGGGATGGAATACCTCGTTGGTCAGTTTGGGGTCACATGCCCTGTCCGCTCCTCCCTGGCAGGTGCAGCCTTTCACTTTCCTGCACCCCTAATGTGGTACACAAGATCCAGCAGTGGCCTTGGTCTGCATACCAATCCTTGGTAGTAACTCTAAACATGGGGTGTCATCACTGCTAGCAGCAGACACTGTCTGTGAAAACAGGCTGCTAACTGCAGAAATTGCAGCTAGTTAGAAGTACTGAACTGAAAAGTAAAATCACTGAACAGAATTAGTTCTGTTCACACTCAAACCAGGACACTGACACACCTGGTGAGTGAGACGACTAAGATCCCTGCTAGATCTGTTCACAAACAAAAGGACTTGTGGGTGATGTGAAGGCTAAAAGCCATCTTGGGCATAGTGATCATGAAATAGTAGTGTTTTCACTTCTTGGGAAAGTAAGGAGGGGGGTCAGTAAAATTGCTATCATGCACTTTGACCTGTTTAGGAGCCTGGTTGTCAGACTCTCAGGAGGCAGTTCTGATGGACAAAGGATTCCAGGAAGACTGGACATTCCTCAAGAGGGAAATCTCCAAGGGCAAGGAGCAGGCCACCCTAGTGTCTCGTAAGACAAGACTGTCAAGAAGAAAGCTGGTGTCACTAAAAAGAGAGCTTTGACTGTATCTCTGGATGAAAAAGAAAGTCTACAGCCTATGGAAGAAGGGGCAAGCAACTCAGGAAGACTACAAAGATTCCATGAGGTTATGCAAGGAGAAACCAAAGGCCATGCAAGGCCAAAGCCCAGCTAGAACTTAATCTGGCTACTGCCATAAAAGAAAATCTTAAAAGTTTCCATAAATACATTAACAGCAAAAAGATTAAGAAGCATCTCCATCCACTACTGGATCTGGGGAAATAAAATGATCAAGGATCAAGAAAAGGCTGAGGTACTGAATGCTTTCTTATAACCAGTCTTTAATAATAAGACCAGTTGTCCTGTGGGTACCCATCCCCCTGAGATGGATGACAGGGATAAGGATCAGAATGAAGCCCCCATAATCCAAGAAGAAATAGGCAGTGACCTACTACACCACTTAGACATGTACAAGTCTATGGGGCCAGATTCGCATCCACCCAAGAGTACTGATGGAGATGGTAAAAGTGCTCACCAAGCCACTTTCCATCATTTATCAGCAGTCTTGGGTAACTAGGGAGGTTCCAGTTGACTGAAGGTTAGTAAATGTGACACACATCTACAAGAAGGGCCAGGAGGATGATCCGAGGAGTTACAGGCCTGTCAGCCTGATCTCAGTGCCAGGGAAGGTTATGGAATGTACCATCTTGAGTGCCATCATGAGGCACATACAGGAAAACCAGGTAATCAGGCCCAGTCAGCATGGGTTTATGAAAGGCAGGTCCTGCTTGACAAACCTGATCTCCTTCTATGACAAGGTGACCCATTTAGTGTATGAGGAAAAAGTTATGGATGTTGTTTACATAGACTTTAGTAAAGCTTTTGACACTTTCCCACAGCATTCTCCTAGAAAAACTGGTACTCATAGCTTCTCAACTTGCTTCTGCTTACATTGCTTTCAAAGCACCATCATTTAAAAGAATGTAGCTTCTGGATGCATATAGCACACTGTTTAAAATTGTAGGTTGTGTTTCTGTCACTAACATATGGCATAATAAAGGATGGTACCCCTTCTTGGCAACTGCACTTCCCATCTTAAAATACACAGAAAGAATATTACTTCTTCTGTAAACAAGCTAACAATGGCAAAATGTAATACAAGTATTGACTTATTTCAAGAAAGAGTCTAGAACTGCATCCACAACATAATCACATCCAAAACAAATAAAACCCCTTCTCTAATTGGGAGCTGTGAGGATTGTGATCTTTTTCTTGTTGTAGCTGTAAAGCCCAATAAGTTGGGGTTTTTTTGTCTTAAATATCCCTACAGTCTCACTGCCTGCCATTAGCTAGAGAACAACATTCTTTATCCCTAGAGAAGACCCTTCCCGTGGAGTTAGATATTATATTGTGCAGAGCATGGTATTGGCAATGAACGATCATAATAAAGGCTTTCAACTTCTGAATGTGGCAGCTAAATGTGTAGAAGACTGAGTCTACTAAGGAAAGGAGAATAGGCAATTTCCAAAATGTTCTGCTCCTGATGCATGTTAAGCTTTCTGTCTGTGTAGGTTGAGTGGACTGCAGCTCCCACACAGGCTTGTGCTAGAAGGCACTGATGAATGAAAGTTTAGGAGCAAGCTTCAGTGGAAAAGAATGAAGTGTTTCCAGAAGTATTCCAGATGAATGAGGATCTACATGACAAGTTCTTCTGAAAGTCAATGTAGTCAGCTGAAAATCCCCCAAAAGACTCTTACTGCCAGAGACATAGATATCTGTGCATATATACATATTCACTCTGCATCTTGAACATTGTTGCTTATTGTTCTTCTCATTGAGAAACACTTTTTTTAGTGTTATTCATATTAATGAATTAAGACACAGCTATGCTAAAGACTGAGTATTGATTTGAAAACTGGCAGCTGTGCTCTTCTAGGACAGTACAAAGAGTCAAGAAGAAAAAAAAAAAAAGTTAGGGACACAAAAAGGAACCACTTATGAAAAAAAACTACCAAAAAAAATGAGGATAGATTGAAGTCTGAGTCACTTTACATACACCTGTCTAAGGAACTTCTAACTATAGACAGAACAGTATCTGTAACACTGATATGTCACCTCTCAGAGTCACCTGAAAGACAAATTTGAAAGTTACGCATAAAAAATAAACAATGAAAAAAATATGTAAATCAGGGGTGACATTGAAGCACCTAAAAGTTGGATTTCTAAATATAAGTTAGGGTGTCTTGATTTCCTTGATAATTTGTGGTGAGAATTAAATAACAGGAATGACTTCTCCTTTCTTAAAATAAAAACAATGTAACCCTGTGTAGCTGTTATTTTTTTAAACTGTTGATAAAGACAGTCTGAGGGACCAAATACCATCTCAGCTTGGGGCAGCCAGACTAGGCATGATGAATCTCAACATGCATCTTTAAATTCAAGTGAAGAGCAAGACCTCCATAACTGGAGCAGTGGTCAACAAAAAAGCTGAAAGCTATGAAAACATGAATGAGAGGCAAAGCTGAAGGCATAAACCTGAAACAAGACAGGAGGTAGGAGAAGCATACAAACAAGAAATCAGTTAATTTAGAGAAAGTTATTTGAAATTTCTTTTTAGTTGAATTTCTCATTGCTGTGGTAAAGCTAATAGCAGTTCCTTTCTGCGGTTTTGGTTTTTGTTGGTTTGTTTTTATTTTTTTTTTTTTACATTTTAGACATGATTTGTTATGTGTCAAGCAAATTCTTGTGTCCAGGTGCAAAATGAGGTCTACCTTTGATTGGAGGGGCTGAGGCAAGAGCATTTAGCAGGCACACATTTGTGAATGCTTGTTTATGTAAATGTTTGAAAGGGAAGCATAATCCAAGAGTGGATATGCCCTACTAAATCCCTTATTAACTCTCCCAGGTATAGTAACCTTAATGTGCCATGTGAGCAGATATCTTTTCAGACTCATACAGAGAATCAGGGCCTCCTGTGACCTAGCATCTACCATAATCCATATCTATCTGATGATAAAGTGCTCTCACCAAAAGGGCCTGTATTGTTGATTAAATGTGTGATATGCATATTTCAGCAGTTTGTAGTATGTAATGTCTGAAGTTTTGTCTGGTTTTTGTTTTCTTCCCTCACTCTCTTCAGAAATACTGAACATATTCTTGAAGTTATATTTTTTACCTTCATTTTGAATCCCTAAAGATACAGTGGCAGCTTCTCTAGTCAGTTACATTATAGTATAAAATTGTGGTTGTTGACACAGTGACAAAGAGGACAGAAATCTTGTGAAGAGTAGGAAGCTGTCTTTCAAAAGTCAAAAGGTCCCATGATGTATAGCAAAATAAGATATGCCCTTATGGAAACTACGTTTACTTTTCAGGTGCCGTTTCCTAACAAGATGAGGCTGAAAAGCATAAAGGTGAAATTGAGTTAAAAATGAATTCTTTATGCAAATGCTACATTTTACTTTCAAATTCCTAAGTACAATTATCCATCATGTTCCAGGAAAGTGGTGATAACTAAAAAAAGCAGATAATGGATAAGTACTGTAGCAGACCAATTATAGTGAATGCTAAAAATTACTTCTTTACAAACTCATTCTCAACCCCTTCTGTTCTTTTGATTTATGTGTCATATGACTTCTTAATCTCTACATTTTATCCTTTTTTTGAGATACCCCACTAAGCAGCTTACATTAAAAGGAGAGTGGGAAATAGAATTGGCTTTATTTCTGTATGAGGCAGATTGTATCTTCCCCCAAGATTTTTTTATGGTAGTTCTTTGCAAAAGATATTGCTTGTGCTCTCTGGATACCTGCAGTGTTCATCCAAATTAATCCTGATGTTATACAAAAAGTTTGTCATTAAAGGTATAGGCAATAACTGTTTGTTTATTCTTCCAAAGATTGTGTCAGCACCACAACATATCAAAACGATATAGCAAAATGGTGATGTTCCTGTGCAATGAGGAGACAGATGAAGGAAAGTTTCTGTTGGAAAGGATCAATTTTATGTCTCAAAGCTTTTGGAACAAACAAATATCTTAAGCTATTGTTGCACAGAATTTACAGAAACTTACCAGGTTATCACTGTGTATCAAGATCCAGTGCTGTGTTACAATCAGGCTGAAAACAGATGACCATACAAAACACAACTCCATGTATCTTTGTAAATATCTCTTTTCAAAGTACTTGTAAGAATATCTTACAAAGTTCTAAAGAGTTTATTGATTATGTATATTTCATTAAAAAAAAAAAATAGACCATTTAACTGCATAGTCACTTCATCTGATTCCTAATAAATAGCAAGAAAAAACATTCCAAGTAAATTAACAGGGATTGAACTATGTCCTGTGTGTTTTGTCATTATCATCTTACAGAACCTAATAGATAATGGGGAAAATTGTTTTCATTCAGATGCCTTATTTGGCATTAGTAAGAATATCCTTGCATGCCTGTATTTAATGACTATCTACTAACACTTCCTAAGTATGTAGCGTTAAAACAAAAAAATACTGCAGAAAGGAAGTCAGGCTTCACATTAAGTATATCTGTATCATTTGTCATTACATTGCAATTGTAGGGAGATACTAGTTTCTCAAGATCTCATTCCTACAATACATTCTGCCTGCCGCATCAGCACTTAATACTGAAGAAGTCATTACGACTTGTTTAATATATTCATGAAACCACCATATCTATTATGTGAGGGTTCATCAGGAGTAAAGATGTTTCAGAGAAAAAAAAAAAAATTGAAAGCAATCATTGTTTTCTGTGACAATGTCTGTTTAACTTGTGGTCACCAGCAATGGCTGCTATATGGGAGGTCTATGAAGAAAAAAGACAAAAAAACACCCCTACCCACACCTCAACTACAATTAGAACAAGAATTATTTTATTGAGCAGATAAATTTGTAATGGCTTGTCCATTCATGAATGGAGTTATAACCCACAAATATCAAAATATTTCCATCAAGAAAAGTAAAAACAGTAAATTTCAGTGATTCCAGTTATGGTGAGACCTGAAAGAACTGCAGTTTGTACCAGTCAAAAGTTAAGATGGATATTTGCTAACAAATCTGAAGTCTTAAAAAAATAAAAATTCCTCTCACTATATCTTGACAAAATGGATTTAATTTATGACTAAGTGGTGATGAAGAACACTGATTCGTTAACATCCTAGTGGGAACTTTCTAATTATCCACGAGAGGATATTAACTAGGTCAAGTCCAAATCACACAAGCTGCTTATCACTATAGCATTCAGCCTCTCCATCATAATACCCTCTGCTCAGTTCTTGGAATGATTTTGTTCTTTCTGTTTGCCACTTCTCATGAAATATGCAGGTACAGGCAGCACCTGATTTAAAAATAAACAAACAAAAAAAAAACCAACCAAACCCCAAATGCCAAACCAAAAACAAACAGAAAGTTCAAACCAAAACAAAAAGAAAGTTACATTGCTGCTATATCCTTTGCAGTGTTTTTAAATAGTTTGAAAATGAGAGATAAACCAAAACAAATCCAGGTCAGGAAAGTTGTACCTAGAGAGAAAACTTATCACATATTCATTTGTTGCAGCCTTCTGCAACAATTGCACAGTGCAATATTTATTCACACTTCCAGAGTTGAAGAGATTTATCCTGACTGCTATATCTACCCCTTCATGCAACACAGGAGCTCAGTCTATACTGGGAAAACTTAGTGCAAGGAAAGCCATGTCCTTTATGGCTAAAATATTCTGGATGCTGTACAACTGTACCATAAGAGCAGGTATAACAGTATTTATATTGTAACTAATTTTTTACTTTCTTGGGTATTACTTTGACCAGTAACAATTGTTATTTTGTATTTAAGTAGTTTAGGGAAAACAACAACAAAACCTTATATAACTATATTTGAACATTGCAGAGAAGTCTGCACTGTGTTATCTGAAAACTGGTTTTCAATACAGATACTTGGTATTTCTTATTCTTGCTTCCTTTCTATTTTACTGCTATTACAAGCAGTGAGAAAGAAAGATTACAAATAATCTGAACACTTTCCCAGTAAAAACAGTGTCGATCGACCTTAAATCCCAATGTCTTTTTCTACAAATGGCTAAGAACACGTATACAAACTAAGTTTTCAAAATAATAGAGATATATACATTATACTTTGGGAAATATACTTCACCTAATGAAGCATGATACAGAACTTCTCATGCAAAATGCTTACCATCTCTGTTCATCCACTCAGTGTACTTGGAGACTAATCATCTGGACCCTTCCAGCCAAGTAGCAGCCTTAACCCATGGCTATGCCTGAGCTAGAGCTGTCTGCCCTTCAGGGCTGATGGGAAAGGCCCCCACTCACTTTCCCTTCTTATGGGTATAATCTGCTTCCTAAGTAGGACAAAAGCATCAGTATACTTCCCTGAGAACTGATAAGACAGTCTTCCCAGTTAGCACTTACCACTGCCTTAGATGGCAGTGCAGTGGAGAGTGAAAGGTTGTATGCATTGGAGGCCACAACTCCTCGTTTTGAGGATAACGGTGATAAACACATAACAAAAAGTTAGTTACAAGCTTTAGTTGAGAAAAAATGCACAGTTGTGTTCACAGTTGTGTAACAGTTTGAATATTTATTAATAAGTTTAAACACACTGAAAACTTGCATTACTGTATAATCTTCATCATTTATAACAAACTGCCATCACTGACAGTCATATTTTAAGGTTCCTGTGTACTTCTATAGCACACAGCCCCGACAACAAATGGGCATTTATCAAACCATAATTTCACTCTACAGCAGATTGTGAATGATGATGCTAAAGTTTTGCTTCTTTCAATAGAGTTCAACCTGCATTTATGTTTCAAGATGCATGTCGTCCCTGAGAGCACCACCCGTCCTTATTATCCCTGTCCAGTACTCCCCCAACCCTGCCCAGGGCCCAGGACCCCATGTTGGCCTCCCGAAGCTATCAGTCTCTTCTCTAGTGACTCTGCAGTAGTCTGACCGGTCTCCAGATCCCCACAGCCCTGCCCTGCCTGGCCATAGGCCCACATCCTGGCCCAGCATTTGCCTGTCCCTTTTCCCAGGGAGATGCCTGATCCCTGGGGCTTGCCCCAGTGCCCTTTGTCAGCCCTACTCCTGTCTGAGAGTGGGACAGGCCCTGGCCTTCAATGCTCCTGGACCCCAGGGAGTCCACCAGCCCCAGGGACCCCTGGCAGTGAGGTTGGGAAGAACACTTGCAAATGTAAGAAAATTATCTATTTGCCTCTTAATCTTCCCAACTGAATGCATGAAGAAATTTTTTCAACCTCTTTAGAGAACTAGAACCTCCAGAATATCTTCCATCCATACAAAGAACCATATGCCAAAGAAACGGACAAATGTAGGCCTGCTAGTTTTAATTTTGTCCCTAGCAGATCCCAGAAGTTTATTCTTTGATTTTAGCTGACATTTTTTGATGTAATCAATCCTTTGGTTTTAAGTTGTGGTTTGTTTTTTTTTTTTTAAATAAAAGGAAGGACTTCAAATATAAACCAAGCCTCCCACCCTGAAACTAGCAAAAAATGAAAGAACTAACAGGATAATGATTTTTGAAGATCAATCTTTTTACCATAATAACTGTTCATTCTTTGAAACAGTCACCTGAATGCATTACTTCATAAACAGTGGGGACTAAAAAATACAAGAAATACATTAATATTTCTAGTGTTCCTAATGAGCATAATCTTCTGCACTAACCTTTCCCCATCATTTGGTTGAAAAGCTATCTAAACTAGGCCAGGGGAAGAAGTATAGAGCTTGGCAGTCTTCAAATATCTGGTCAACTATTTCAGGGAGTGCTAATTATCATGCAATAGTGAGATCAGGATCTGCTTATCACTGCTGAAGCACAAGTCAACATCTATAAATGGTTCACTCTGACAGCTGTCTGCTATCTACGCTGCAAAGATATCCCTTTTACTGTACTACAGCCTATCTGATAGCAAATCTCTTTCACTCTTCCCACATTAACTCTTAAATGCATGTAGTTTTGTTTGCTTTGCCCATACAGCTAGTTAAAATTGTGGTCCATATGCTTATCAAAGCTGTATAAATACTTAACTAATTCATCAACATGCAAGAGAAATACAAAACCAAATGCTCTAACAGGCACTTAGGAATAGTGTATCCCTATGGCATCATTAACCATATCATTGTACTGGTTCATACTTCTGTTGCCTTTCTTTCTATGTCCTGATTTTTATGTCTCTCACATAAAAAAAGAGACAAATTGTCACTCACATTGTTGATTCATGTTAAAAGACAAATATTTTATAAATAATTTTCTCCCAAGAAGCAAAAGTGTCCTTGAACTTTTTCCAAAGCTAGATGAAAAAGTTAGCAGTAGAGTCAAAGTTGAATCAAGGTTAGTTAAAAGGACAACTCATTACTGAAAATTTTACAGTTAATAACATGAAAAGCATCATTCTAGAGCAGCTGCTAGAGGAAAAAACATGATAATCTTTAAGCAATATCACTCAATGACTAAGTGGTATTCGATATTCATTAAATGGGGAGGTAGCTCATAATCTTTAACTGATGAATGATTAAACTAACACTGAAGTGTTAGATTAAATTTTGGATTATTGGAAAACTTTTAACCAGAGGCAAGCCAAATCACTGGAGAGTAAATTGAATGATCTTAGAGGAAAATATATTCCTTTAATGGTCATCATATAAGGGATTTCATTAATCTTTTTATTCTTGGTTTTGTTTCGAATATAGACCTTGGTTTTTTTCTGATAAATTCTGATACACTAAATAAGGGATCATCCTGCCATCTGTGAAGTATTCTGAAAAGGAAGAAAAAATTAAGAGTTTATACCACTGTTGCTTTTGTTTGCTACTAGACAGAAATGAACAATATCTGTCATCTTGAAAATTACTGGTCACTGTAGATACAAAGACAAACTTTGTCTGTTTCATTTATAAATGTCACAGGTTACCTTGTAAATATGGAACACTTTATAGTAAGGAATGATTGCAAAGTTTTGATTGTTATGGTTATTACGTTCCTGGTACAACTTTCTTTTGGGATGTGGGAGAAAAGGCTCCTGGTTGTAGTTGACAATCTTCAATATATATTTATAGCATGTAGCATAACATAATAACATCAAAGAAAAAAAAAAAATAAGGTGAAGAAGAGCTAGTGTGCAAGATGACAGAATGAAAAAGTTTTAAGATAAACATTTTTCAAAAGCGGGAAAAGAACTAAGAACAAACCCGAGATTTCAGAAGTTCCTGATTTTGACCTATTTCCATCAAATCCTTGGTAGTTTCAATGGGAATGTAAGAAAACCAATACTGAGCACTTAGAGTATAACATAGTGAGTGGCATGGAGAAAAGAGTGAACAGGGAATAATTACTCTCTGCCTTTTCTAATCTTAGGTCCATAAATACCTAACTGAACCATTTTATTTAAGGTTAGAAATAAGAAAAAGTATTATTTATTCACACAATGAATAGTTATATTTTTACTAAAGGATTCTGAAAAAGCAAAATCTTTATGACAAATTCATAGCAGAAAATCCATCAGGATTATTAAATACAAAATCAGTATCTGTCACTTCAAGTAGTAACTCTCACCCCTGTTACAAATTGCTGAAGTAGAGAGAATATCTCAGTAAATTATTATTATCTGATTGTCCTGATCTTATATCACTCACTATGCTATTCTTCCAGTATGTAGTATCAACCATTGTTGGAGGCAGGAGCCTGAACAGTAAGGAATTTCAGCCTGACTTATGTATTTTTTATGAAAATAAATAAATATACATACCTGAAGTAGATGCTGTTATCAGGTGATAACATTTTTCATTAAAAATCATCAGATGTTCAGGAATGAACACATCTTAGAAATTTATTGTGTATTGGTGTGTTTGGACTCAAAACACTTAACCAAATTACTTTCAATCATATTCTTATAGACTGAGAATCAAAGACAATTTAAGTTCTTGCAGTCAGAAATATGAAGGAATAGCTATGTTATGTGCCCATAATGTTACAGGCTGCTTGAAGAATTGGGGGGGGGGGGGAAAGAAACATGACCTTATTTCATTAACTTCAATCTAATCTACTGTGGAACACAGTAAGCTTCTCCAGCCCAGAAAACTGAAATTTCCACTTACGTTTTAAGGACACCCATTGCTCAGAAAATAATTCTGTTTCAGACATGTAATAATAATGTTATTAAAATGGCTAGTGTCCTTGTAATACACATTGAATAATTCACATGTTTCCACATTAGGAACCATGCTTTTGTCTGATGTAAGCTGGCAAGAAGAATAGAATTCTACTGTCAATACCATCACCTATAACGTTTTTGGGCTTGCAACATGGAGAATGGCTTAGATGTGCTCTTGTCAGGAGATGGATGTAAAAGAATCCTGGTGAACTCACAGAGTCAGGTGAATTAAAGTTGCATGCTATGAGAAGTTGTACGATGCAGATGTAATGATAGATGAATAGCTTATTTCAGATTTCACCGAATTTCTGCAATTCTTAAATGCATAAAATATCATCTGGTCTGAATTTTCTGAAGAATCAAATTTTTAAAATTTAAAACTTCTCAACAAAACAGTATGGATTATGAAAACCATCTGAAGGAGTGCAGGCAGAATGAATTACAAGTTTTTCCTGGTTTCATGACAGCTCATGTGCCACACCACCAAGGAACTAGACCTAGTCAATTCAGCTAAATAGAAGAGGACTGATCCATGACCCCGAAATCATGTGTCAAGAACTGATTCCCATCCACGCTTGTTATAACTAGTCTTGTGTAAAGCAAATTGCCCATGTGTGTACTGAAAAGCACTATGCCTTGAATTTCCCCTGGGTCCTTTGTGCTCTATTTGAAAAAATTAGTATTTTTTTCAGGAAATGTGGGACATGAGGCTCTATGGGTTGCTTGAGCATACAGTGTTGTTGAGAGAAAGCTGGAGGATTGACTAAGGGAGAAAGAGCCTGGACTGCTGGTATTTTGTCAGTACTCCCTTTTGAGATCTGTGTCAAGGCCATGAATGGAGCACCCGGTTCTGCCACCCTCTCCTCAGGCTCTGGCTGCCTGTGCTCAGGCCAACTTTGCTGCAGCCTGGCTGGGTAACCTGGAATTCACCCGCTGGGCTGGAGACCTTGTCAGTCTTGCTCTGACTGACCAACTTGACATCCTTTAGCTTCAAACTTGCCTTGTCACTTACAGGCTTGTCCAGCAATCACTGGGTAGTGACTGGCCCTGATTATCATCGCCCTACTTATCTTGCATGGGTACTGTGGGAGCAGTCTCTGGTTGCTGAGGCCACTGCCCCATCTGCCTTGCTCTCTCATCCTTGGCTCCCCATTATGTTTCCCTTGCAGAGCAGCCGGCTCTCAGTGCTGCCTGACAGTAGCTCCCCTATGTGCACCTCCACAGGACTACCTCTAGAAATTGTATTAGCAAGACCTAATCAGAGCAAACCTAAATGGAAACAGAAAAGCAAATAACAGCTTAGCTATCTGGGTAATCAGTGCACACATGTTCATGCTTATTCTCTGTCCCCCCTTTCTATAGCAAACCCACCTTGTCTGGGATTCCACATTACTTCAGAGTGCAGAGCCCTTCAAAGCCCACACAGCTGGGAGCCTGGCATCTGTAAACCCCTAGCTGTGCTCTCTCCAGCCTCCATTTTCATGTCATCAGTATATAGCCTAGAAATGGTGAGTGAGCCTGTGCCTTGCACACACAGAGGAAGTGTCTCTTCATAGCATGCCTCCAACCCTCCAGGCACCTAGCCTGAATGTGGCAGCTCATGTTCAGAGCAGGTTTTCTGATTAAATCAAATCACGGAAATTAAGGACAGGTGCCCACCAAAGCTGCTCTATCACTTTCCCTCCTCAGATGGACAGGGGAGAGAAAACATAAAAAAAAAGGCTCATGAGAGATAAGGACAAGGAGAGATCAATCAGCAGTTACCATCATGGACAAAACAGACTCAACTTGGAAAAATTAATTTAACATAAATCAGAGTGGGATAAGAAAACAAAACCAAAATCTTTAAAGACCTCCTCCCACACTCTTTCCATCTTCCTGGGCTTAATTTTATCCCCAAGTTCTCTACCTCCTTCCCCTCCAGTGGCACAGGGGAACGAGGAATGGAGTTTGAGATCAATTCATCACACATTGTCTCTGCCACTCCTTTCTCCTCAGGGGGAGGACTGCTCACTCTATCTCCAGAATGGAGTACCTCCCAAAGGAGATAGTCCTTCATGAACTTCTCCAGTGTGGGTCCTTCCCCAGGCTGCAATTCTTCATGAACTGGGTCCCTTCCACAGGGCACAGCCCTTCAGGAACAGACTTCTCCAGCTTTGGTCCCCCATGGGTTCACAAGTCCTGTTGGCAAATCTGCTCCAGCATGGGCTTCTCTCTGTGGGTCCACAGCTCCTGCCAGGACCCTGCTCCAGTCAGGCTTCCCATGGGGGTCACAGCCTACTTCAGGTTTCCACATGCTTTAGCATTGGACCCTCCACAGGCTGCAAGTGGATATCTGCTCCACCATTAACCTCCATAAGCTGCAGAAGGACAGCCTGCCTCACCATAGTTTTCACCTTGGGCTGCAGGGAAATCTCTTCTCTGGTACCGGGAGTGCCTTCGCCCCCTCCTTCACTGACCTTGGTGTCTGCAGAGTTGTTTCACATATTCTCTCTCTATT
>JANHGN010008296.1:0-14696 GCA_024605025.1 Megaceryle maxima
TCAGATTAAAGAACTTTTTTCTAATATCCAGTCTAAACCTGTCCTTTCCCAACTTAAAACCATTGCTCCTTGTCCTAGCATTACAAACCCTTTTGAATGGACCTTCCCCCACCTTCATGTAGCCCCCTTCAGGCACTGGAAGGTCACTATAAGGTCCCCCTGGAGCCTTCTCTTCTCCAGGCTGAACAGCCCCAACCCCCTCAGCCTGTCTGCATAGGAGAGATGCTCCACTCCCCTGATCATCTTGGTGCCCCTCCTCTGGACACACTCCAATATGTCTACATCCTTCTTGTACTGGTGGCTCCAGAGCTGGACTCAGTACTCCAGGTGAGGTCTGACCAGGGCAGAGTAGAGTGTCAGAATCCCCTCTGTTGATCTGCTGGCCATGTGTCTTTTGATGCAGCCCAGGATGCAATTGGCCTTCTGGGCTGTGATTTCACATTGGTGGCTCATACCCAGTTTTTCATTCACCAGCAACCCCAAGTCCCTTTCCACAGGGCTGCTCTCCAGTATATCCTCTCCCAGCCTATACTGAAAATGGCTGGGGACACAACAGAACATGAGCTTCACGGCCTGCACATTCAGGGATGTTTAATTAAAGCCTAAGCTATCAATGACATAGTCAGTGGGATCAAGAGCACCCCCAGCAACTTTGCAGATGACACCAAGATGAGTGATGTGGCTGACACGCCAGAGGGACCTGCATGAACTTGATAAGTGGGCCCATGTGAACCTCATGAGGTTCAACAAGGCCAAATACAAGATCCTGCACCTGGGTCAAGACAATCACTGGTATCTGTACAAGCAGGGGATGATGGGATTGACAACAACCCTGTGCAGGGGGACTTGGGATTACTGGTGGACAAAAAACTTGGTTTGAGCCACGAGTGTATACCTGCAGCACAGAAGACCAATCACATCCTGGTCTGCATCAAAAGACACATTGCCAGCAGTTCAACAGAGGTGATTCTGCCCCTCTGCCTCGGTGAGACCTCACCTGGAGTGAGGTCTGTGTCCAGATCTGGAGTCCTCAGCAAAGAAAGGACATGGACCTGTTAGAGCAGGTCCAGAGGAGGGTCATGAAACTGATCACAGGGCTGGAACACCTCTCTCATCAAGAAGGGTTGAGATAGTTGGGATTGTTCAGCCTGGAGAAGAGAAGGCTCTGGGGAAACCTTATTGCAGCCTTTTAGTCCCCTTAAAGGGGACCTATAAGAAAGATGGGGACAATCATTTTAGCAGGAACTGTTACAATAGAACAAGTGGTTGTGATTTTAAACTAAAAGAGGGGAGATTGAGAGTAGATATAAGGAAGAAATTTTTTATGATGAGGGTGGTGAAACACTGGTACAGGTTGCCCAGAGAGGCGGTCGATGCTCCATCCCTGGAAACATTCGAGGTCAGCCTGGATTGGGCTCTGAGCAACCTGATCTAGTTGAGGATGTCCCTGCTCACCACAGAAGCATTGAACTAGATGTACTTTAAGAGTCCTGTCCAGCCCAAACCATTCTATGATTCTATAAGGAGCGTGTTTTCTGCAAGTAAACTCACATGGCCATTAACCAATCATTCCCACCCCTACCACCACCTCTGTCCCCTCACAACCATATGGTTCCCTCTCCTCTGATTTATCCCAATGGTATTGCTTCCTCCATCAGGTAAGAGTAACTTTGTACCATTCTAAATTTTATTTATGCCTTACTGAGCACCAACATGCTTCAAATGTCTTCTCTCCCCAAGGCCACTCTAATCAGTCTTTGATATCTCACTCAGCCAATGCTCACCTCTTCTTATGCCTCAATGTTGATCTTTTTCTACTTAGGGAAAAAGGGGAGGAAAGCAAAGGGCACTGCTGCACAATCATCCCACACCCTTTTATTTTGCTCCGTGAGCACTTCCCATCTCCAGCTTCCAATTGCTGCTCCTCACCAAGGCCCTCTGCTAGCCCTGGCTCATTTTTTCCTTCCAGTTCCTGTTCCTCATCAGGTGGTAATTCCCTTTTTCCTACCACCTACATCAGAAAAAAAAAAAAAAAAAAAGAGACAATATATTACATAAACTGAAGAAATTTCTTCTTCCTAATGTCTGTGTTCAAAAGGGTTACCACAGTAAATATGGTAGCTCCCTCCTTTTACACCATGAATCTTCTCATCAGCCTGATCTCCAGCAGTAAATCCCAAGACTCTCAACAACTGAAGAAAAACACTTGGAGAGAATTAGTGATTTAAAACAATAGCCATGATATTAGAATGGTCTTAGTTTAAAAAGTCTCAATTGTTTAAATATAAAATAAGCTGACAGCAAAATCACACACAGAAAGGCTATTGCAAAGTGAAAGCAGCAATTGGCGTACAACATTGAGTCAGAGATGGCAAACGTTCAGGTAAACAGATGGTGTTAGACTCCTCTGCATGGGAAATCTTCTGACAGGTCCTGCAGGACTCTAAGGAAGTGACTACCCTCAGACAGACGTTCTGTCAACATGACCATATTTCCATGATACTATTTTACTCCTCCAACCAGAGTTGCTTTGCACGGCCCAGAAGCAACGCTGCTTTAAATACCCCGTTGGAAGTTCACACATACTGCTCAGATTTCTCTTCCTCCACCACCTGTAACTGTTACTGTACATGGTAAATCATTACCTGAATATCAATGGAATGACAAAGTTGTCAACATGCACGACTCCATAAGCCATGCACTGAAATGCTGTATGACAAAGAGCTTGAGCAGCAAGAGGGGGAAATCCATGGGATCTACCGTACGAGACTGATAGGAACTCTTCATTACAAGTGGACAATAGCACTAAGAGTGTCCAGCTTTGTCCAAATGCAGTTTCTCTTGACTTGCTCCTCTCATCACCAAGAAACAGTTATGTACAACCCTCCTGGCTAATCCAGCATCAGTGCTTGGCAATTAGCATTGGAGCAGCATTTCATTTGTCCGAAAGACACAAGATTGGTTCCCTGCACTGCAGGATTAAACGACTCTTCAGTTTAAAATGTAATCCCACTTCACAGAACCTGGAAGAATTATGGGTCAACAACAGACAAAAAAAAAATATATTAAGTTGAACCCAGTCTCAGAATATCAATAGCTTTCAGAATGTATTTCATGCCATGCCATGAGGAAAACCCAGGCAGGACAGGACCTGCTAGCAATATTCTGTTGTTAAATACAGAACTTACTTCTTTTAGCAGGGGAAAACAAAGCAAAACAAAACCCCACAACAATCTAATATATATAGCATTTGTACTATTTCATATAGCAAGTCACAGACTGCAGTGTGGATATACTTTTAACAGTAATATTAGATTAATTACAATAGAAATACAAAACAACTTCTGCTATACAGCACCCACTGGAACTAGTTAGGAAGAACAGCAAAGCTTTATACCTCTCTACTTGGTAAATCAGCCAAAACAGCAACTAAAGAGAGCAACAAAATACCTGGAAATCGTGATGGATGGTCTAATCTGCACTGTAACACAGAGCAAATCTGGATCTCGTTACTCCCAAAGTTCTTTAATCTTGTCAACAACACAGGGGATGAAATAACTGTGTGAAAAAATATTTAGCTTTCCAGTTAAGTTTCCCCATTAAAATCTACCTGGTTAATAAACCCCACAATTTTGATTCAAGAGACAGATAATTGGGTGTTGGGCTTTCTTTCCCTTTAAGTAAGGCCAGAAAAGCAATACTTTCAGCGGGATCAGTAACTTCCCACCCAAAAAAACCCCCAACCCCAAACTAATGCAGGGCTCATACTCCTCAGTACATTTATGAATAGAGAAAGCAAGTTTTTGCATGTCAGAAGAGAATACAGTCCCCATCACAGAAAGGTTGAAGTGGATAGGGACCTCTGGAGGTCATCTGTTCCAAGTCCCCTGCTCAGGCAGGGCTACCTAAAGTTGGCCACCCAGGATCATGACCTGACAACTTCTGAATGCCTTCAAGGGTGTAGATATCGTTACCATAAATTATGCACTGGCTTTTCCTCATATACATGCAGCTGGAGAGAATATGAGCAGTAAGTTTCACTCTGAAACAGCACCTTCCCAATTGCAATGTCTTCCCAACTGAGTAAATAATATTGTTAACAGCCAACTAGGTTAGTAAAACCCAGCACGTAGTCTAAGGAATCACTGACCCATAAACAAGGTAAAGACAGAATGATGGAAAATGCAACAGAATTTAAAAAAATAGAAACAAAAGGTATAAAAGAGGAAATTGTCATATGTAAACTACTCTTACTCATTACAATCATGTCAGCTACAGACAACTTGGCATTCCTTGGGAACTGCTAAGCAGATCTTTGTTCATCTAAATCTGCAATACAAATATTGTCAAGATACAAGAAGTGAAACAAAATACAGCAAGTGAGCAATGTTTCTGTAGCAATACATCTAGAACTATACTACAGTAGTACATCTAGTACATACATCTCTAAGTACTGTGGATGTTTTCCACAGACCTATGATAAACAAAAATTGTGACATGCTGATTAACAGCTATCAGTGCTTTTTCCAGTATCAAATACTTTGATATTAAAACATTTTACAAACTACATTTATAGTCTTTAAATGTTTGTAGCAAGAGATGAGTTAGACACAAACTATTCCCAATATAACCAAGACAGAAAAAACACAGAAGTATTGTAGCTCAGAATATGAGTCTAAACCAACCAAACAGCTGGGAACATCTCTGCAGTTTGCTCTTTGAATTGTCTTCATCAATAGAATCTCAGATTTTTTCAGGCAGCTTTATAAACAGTACATGCTGTGTTATTTTCCTCTGTTAATTTAATAAAATCACATATACATCCAACATGTCAAATTTCTTCCTTCTCCATCACCACGATATTAAACTTTCTAAATTCCCAGCACGAAAAATGCAGCTCAGGGACAAGTGCAGTCATATGTTTGATTCCTTTAAGAGTAAATTCAAATCTGTTTTGTTAGCTCAAATGATTATGGCAACTTTCTTGCCTCTTTGATGAGGAGACCATTTCCCTAACAAATATATTATCTGTAATCTAACAGTAGGTAACTAAGAGATGATTCAAACTGTGTAACATTGTTGACTAATGGAAACTCTGAACTAGAAATCAACCAATAACTCTTTCCTTCACTGGCTGTAGGCAACAAAATCATGTTTATTTTGAGAGGTTCAGACACAATAGTTTCAAACACACCTTTCCAGAGTAAACAAGCACACAGTCCCAAGATCACCAAACCAAGAGATTTAACTCTTTATGATCCAAAGTCCAGTGTAAGCTCAGCTTCACCAAAACCAAACTGTTAAGAGAGAACAGTCTCATGACTGTAAGCCACAAAAGGTTAGAAAGCGTGAAATTGCCGAGACATTAACCTAATTCAAGAGGAAAATAATGACTCAAAAAAGGCATAAAATCTGAGAAAAAAAGTGGAGCTGGAAGATGCTGACTCGGCAACACCAAGAATCAACCCACAAGAATCAAAAGGAGGCTGATACTTTCCTACCTTGGACCTTCCAGGCCAGCAGAGTCATCGAGCTGGTAAGCAGATTAATCCTCAGTAAAGAGCCTAACTGTTTGGGCTCTGTGCATGAGCCAGCAAATAACTGCTGCCTACCTCCTGCTTGAAAAGCCTCTGTGTATGCTAGAAGATGCTGAATACACACTCACAGCAATTTTAGAGAGAAAGATTAATGCTGTGGCAAATGGTTGCATCCTTGCAGCCACTGTCATGCATGGAAGTCAATATTACTTGGAAGTTCCTTCCAACCCTAAAGATGCTGCAAACTCACGTGCTCAGACTAGGAAATGGAAGCTTGATTTCTTCCCCTATAAACATGATGTGACCCTTCAGTTATTATCATTTTGAATTCCAGAAAGAAGGGATGGGACAGAAAAATAAAGAAGACAAAGTATGCTATTCAAGATGGCTGCAACAGCTTAATGCAGCCTCCCTTCTGGAGGATTTCTTTCTTTTTATGGAGGCTTTTATTTACTCTTGCATCTCACAGGTTCAGTTATTCTCAGTGCATTAAAATATCAGGCAGTGTTAGCCACCCATCGCCCTACCTTTTGGAACCACACCTGGCCTTTGAGGGAGAAAGGCTGAGGTAAAAACCACCTGTGATCTGAAGAACAGCATAAAGGAATGCAAGGAAAAGTTCTGGGTTACACTTCCATTCAACATCTCCCATGCTTCCCTCCCCGTCCTGCCTTCCCATCTCCACAGAGCAGAGAAAAGGGTGATGCTGGTTTACGTGTCTCCTGACCACACAGCCACTGAATAGCACTTGCCACCTTCACAGCCCTGCTTTATTTCAGCTGTTGAAGACCAAACTGGAAACAGGAGGGTCAAATTGCTAAAAACCAAGTGACCAGTTCTATAAAATGAGAGATAGAAACTCAAAATAAAATACAAAATCAAAACCAGGCTTCCACAAATGTTTTCAAACAGTTTAAGGCTTTCAAAATAGAATTCCTTTTGAGATTTACAGTATTATTGAACCCAGCTGAAAGGTTATGGCTGATGCAGTTTAAGGCAATTTTTCAAGGCAACTTGGAAGAACTCTACTAACAGTCTGTACTGTAAAGTTTTTTTCTTATTAACAGAAGTCAGATAGAAAAAAATCAGTATCTTAAGTATCATATTTAGGGAATACTTCATTTTTTTTATGATTACATGTTTTTTAGTTACTAGAAAACTAGATATTAATTTGCTTTTTTCTAGAAATGCCACAGAAATTCCTACAAATCCATGAAGGTTCAAAATAAACTTGAAAGGGATCCAAAGAACAGCAAGTAATTGCAACTTACTCAAAAATTATACACACGACTTTGAAGTTCAGAGAGGTTGTTGGTTTGTTTACTTCTTACTGTATGAAAGCAAGCTCCATAGATATTTCCTTGGGTTTTGTTGGGTTTGTTTTGTTTTGCTTTGTGGTTTTTTTCCTTTCAAGCTCAAAGGAACACAACCAGCAAATTTTAGAGTACAAAAAAAAAGTGGAAAATTACACACCTTAATGGACTAACTTGCAGTCTTGTGCTGAGGATTGACTGGGTGACTTGGGTCAACATCTGAACCTCCCAGACCAACCAAAAGGGGCATTTTCATTGTGGTGCCTCAAGTGTCTCCTGCAAGTGTTCCTGCAGGTTACATTACCACTTGAAACATCACATATTTCACGGAGCATAATGATTCAGGCATCTTGCCAAATTGACACGAATATGTCAAGCCTCATTTTTCTTTTTAATAGCAGTAGACTGGATGATCTAGTCCCACTGTAGTGTGACAGCCAGATGAGAAAATTATGTCTGAAGAGGGGAGAGGGGGTGTCAAGCAAACAACCATGCATAACTTCACTAGCATATCCATCTGAATAAAATTAGTGCTCAAGTGACTTAGAGACCAAAATAAACATATCAAGACTACAGATGTACAAAACCAGAGCAAACTCAGGACCTGGGGTTTACATGTAGTGTTAATAACACAATCTCAGAAAATCTGTTGTTTCAGAAACACACAAGAACAATGTCACCAGTAGACATTTGAATTTGAGTTAAGAAACCATTCCCATTGCCTACCCCAACCAGCAAGCAGCTAACAAATGCTGCAATGTCAACACAGGACTGGGTACCCAGAAAAATTCCAGGTTCTCTTCCATCACTATCTTTTTGTTGTTGTTTTTCACATCAAGTAATACCAAGAATGATAAGGTAATGGTGGAGTTTTTTTGTTTGGTTTTGGGTAGGATTTTTTGGTGCATTTTGGTGTTGTTTTTAGAAAAGAGCTTCCTCTGGTTACCAGTACAGCTTTGTGTGATTTCCAGTTGTCCTGCTCACAAATATCACTACAAGAAAAACCTGAACCAAGTTCCTAACAGAAGTTATTTATAAAAAAAAAAAATTCCAGTAGAATGTCACCTCATTAGCCATCGGTTTAAAGTTTCATGTACAAGTATTGAAATAACAGCAGTGACAATTAATCATCCACTTCACTGAGCAGTTTATAGGTATCACAATACAGATGTTTGGTATCCTTCCATAGGTTTCAGTTCCTCAATATAAGAAAGTTCCCAGACATGATGTAAAAAATTTTCTCGGGTATCAGGGTGACAACTACCACAGTACAGTTAAGTTCCCTTCTGTCATCTGGGGTGTGAATCAGTAATTCATTTAATAGAAACGGGCAGAACATTCATATTCTATGAACTTTTTTCTGTACTGATCTGGACCAGCCTAACAAGCCTAACAGTTAGTAGAGCTAACCTGACTAAGTATGAAAATCAGTATTTTTCATGGGTCAGCGTAACAACAACCAATTAAAATAATGTGCAAGATATAGCAATAAAACTGAAGTTTAAAAAAAAAGTTCAAGTCTTTGCCCTATTTCTCATTTGGTTTGATTTTTCCTATTTACTGGAAGGTGTCTGTTTCACAGATTCATTAATATTTTAATTGCCAAAGAATCCATCATCTCTACAAAGTGGAATTATTCACAGAAGTAGAAATTCAAATTCCTTGAATAACTTTCATAACATCAGAATTCCATGATGGAGAAGAGTCCACTTTACCCCTCTGCAGTATTCCTTCTCCAGAACACTATGCATTGAAGTTCAGAACTCAATACATTTATTACTTAGTAATTGTGAGAACACTTTCCACTCAAATAGAAGCCAATGACAGCAGAACAGATGCCTTTAGGAAACTAAGGATGGGTGATTATAACACTGGGAAAACAGACAGATGTTTGCATCATCTATAATTATTAAGTTTAGAATTAAACAGTCTTCAGTGTTTCCAAGATAAACCTGATTAACAAGAGATTTAAAAGGTCACAAGAAGCATGGTTCTTAGTCAAACTAGTTCAGACTATCATTTTATCAGGACTGAATTTTCTTTGGAGAACAAAAAAAAAAAAAAAGGGGGGGGGGAAATATTGTTTCTTACCCAGGAAAATAGCTCCCCTCTTTTCTAACAAGCATCTTTCCTGCTATTTTGGCCATCTCAAACAAGCCCACAGAGTGGTAGGTATTTCTTCTAGCTTTGTTTTTAAAGCATGGAGCAGGAAAGTAATGAAAACGAGCAGGAAGTTTGCAGTCCAGAAAGTTAGCTCCAGATAATGATTTTTTTTTTTTTTAAATATACTACAGAAAGGATGCAAGTATTCTGGAACAAAAGCAGATCCCCTAACTTGCATAAGAAAAATAGTAAATAGCACTCCAAACACAATACATATGTAAAGATAGCAATGTATCCAGAAAAGTCTGCTGAGGAAACATCGTATGCTGTTAGCTATTCTTCCTGGCCAGCAATCCTAAACCACGAGTACAACCCAGTGTATTCAGCACAAGTTTACTTACCCAGCAGGATATTCAGAGCAAGAAGATGGCAGATGGGATCTTCTCCTTCCCACTGAAGGATTTAAGGGATATGCCACTCGAACAGACAAGATGTTTTTCTCACCCTTTGTGAGCATACTCAGTTTGATCCAATAAAAAGTAAACCAGATTAGTTTGATTTATCACTGATAATCACCTGCCTGTAAGTGGCCTGACTGGACACTTGAGCAGTTAAAACACATCAGTAGGTCCCAGAGTAAAACGGGAAAAATTAGTAAGAGGAGAAAAACTACTTATGCAGCTTGCCTGTGTAAACTCCAAATGCCTTGCTGGCCTCCAAACAGTGCTAAACCTCAGACGAGATGAATGTCATCTTGCAAGAGATGTATGTCATCTTGCAAGAGTCTTTCAAGTTGCTACCAGCACACATTAAATGTGGAAATTGACATTCTGCATGCTGGTGTTAATAGACACAAAGTAATCTTATTTAAAAGCTCTTCAATCTTTATACAGCAAAAAAAAAAAATACTTTCATCATAAGCACTCCCTTAAAGCTGTAATTTTGCTCGTGCCATACTGATCAGATTATGTAATGTTAAGCCAAATAAAAACCTCTAACTTGCTCTCCCAAATAGAATCATAGAACATAGCTACCTGTCCATTGTAAGCCTCAAAGGCAGCGCTATGGCAAGGAGTTACGGAAGCATTTACAAAATCCTCTGGGGGTTTAAGAGGTGTCTAACAAGTAAGAAAGCCTATAAAATATCATCAAACTAATGCTGAATAGCATATGCAAGGTAATTCAGTTCATGGGTTTGCATCGTAAGAGTATTTTAAAAAGTAAAGGCAGCAAGACAATCTTAAACATGATTCAGTATTGGGACAACTAAATCATGTAAGGAGCAGAACTAATGCTGCCCTGTATTTCCTACAGTGGGCTTTAGCTTTGTGTCCCAGTGTTTCCCACTATCTTGGTAACACAGCCCATTGCTATTAGCATCCTGGGAAACCCAGCTCCTTCCTGCCACAGCATTCATTTCCAACCACCCTTCTCCATCGACTGGTGAAGAACAGAGGACATGTGCTGTGTGTGGCTGGTTCAGAGTTACACTTGTGCAGATTGACTTCCAACAGACCAACCATCACAAATGACTCAGGCTCACGTGATGCTTCCTCCAGCACTACTCCTAATTAGGGTCTTTCACCCAGCACCAAGATTATGCACAAGTTACAGAAACGTATTATTTTGACAGGCCACTCTGCTGCTGATTGATGTTACAGGGGAGAAAGAGGGAATAGAAAACAGAACTGGGTCAGTGAGCACTACAGGTGAACGTATGGCACAGTCACATAAAACTTTGCTTAGGAGACAAGGCCAAAGACATCTTTAAAAAGCAGACTCTTGTTTAGAAAGGAAGGTTAAATAATTAACCTATAACATGTCTTCTGAAATTTTAATTGTAATGTATTTCTTTTAGAAACATCAGTGTACATGGTTGGGCACTCAAAAAAAACAAGAATGGAAGTCGCCAGGGAAAATTACCCCCCCCCCCTATTTTTTTGACATAATCAAATATTAAATGATACAAATAATATGGAACCTCCAGATCTTTGAGTGAATGGATGAAGCTACATAATTTGACATGTGCAGGACCCTAGAACAGACAACAATATAAAGACAAAAAGAAAAAAAAAAAGAGCCTATGAATTTTATGAGCAAGAACCAAGAAATTCTCAAAACTTTGCCCTAACATTCCCAGCCCAGTGAATAAGTGCATTTGCACTCAATACTTAAAGGTAATGAAGTAAAATTCATCTGTTAAATTAGAAGACAAATAGCAGAAGGTATATTGATCAAATAAGAGGTAAATAACTACATTGCATAAATGCAGGTACTTTGCAAAAGGACATCTAGAGCCCTTGGATTTTTTTATTTTGAGGTTTGGGACAGTAAGAAAAATGTTCTTGGGTCTCCCCTTTTTTGGCCTTGCTACCTTGCTGGCCTGTTGAACACTCCTCTCTCCACAAGCAACAGAACTCTAAATTTTAGTAAATAAGGTGAAAATCTACTTACTGAATTAAGACACATGATAACACTCACTTGAGCCTGTAACTGGAGATGAAGGGGAAAAAGAACAAATCCCACAAGTTATAAACCAAACACACACCCTCAAGTCCCTACTTTGTCAGCCTGAGTAACTACTGTGAGAAACAGCTGCCTACCCATCAGGCCAGACTTTGAGTGGTAATAGTTGAAGTGCAGGATGATGGAATAAAAACCCTGACCATGTTTTGGACTTGGGGGGCTTTTTAGGGAAGGACATAAGAAGAGAAGGAAGGCATTAGAAAATTCTTCCTTTTTTCCACCCATATTCAGTCTCAGTTCGAGTGTTACGAAAACGTGTCCACATACATCTGATGTCACCAAACTTGTCATTGGTTTTACATAATTTTGTTGTAAGGAAGCAAAGCTCCACAATTCAGAACCAGCCAAGTAGAATCAAAATGTATTTACTACAGGAAATTGAGAGGACTGTAAGATGGAAGAACTTTTACAGTGCAGTATGACCACAATTAGCCACGCTGCTTACTATTGCTGATGCTGCTACCATCATCAGGCTACTCACATCTATGCTGAAGTTCTTTTCAGATTTTAATCTACAAAACTCCCAACGAAGCGAAGTGCTACAGCCTCCCACCCACTGGCTGGCCTAAATCCAGCCAGCAGACATTCGGTTTTCTCACGCCTGATTGTTTTCCAGCATGCAGACAAAGTGTAGATCAGGCAGAAAACCAACAATTTTTTTTTTTTTTTTTTTTTTCTTTTTTTTAACTAGACTGGATAAGTGAAGAACACTAGCTCTTGACTCCTCTCTCTCATCATACAGGAAATACTTTGACAAAGTGGAGTACAGCAAGCTAACCTGAAGAAAGCAGCACTCTACATATGATGTAGGCTGTTCAGCAGATGGGGGGGTGGGGGGGAGGACATCTAGACAGATGGTCCAGAATTTGCATTTTTGCAATTTGAAAATGAAAGCACTTTTCAGCCTACAAAATAATGCACTAATTTCAGCAGGGCCTTAGAAATAATTTAAGAGGGTACCTCTCCCACAGCCCACCACAACTTCAGAAGAAATTCAAACTGAGTGTAAGGGGACTCCAGAAGAAATCAAATGTTCATAAATTTTAAAAGTATACTGGCATCAATTCTCCAGCCTCCTCTCAAAATAAGAGTCCAGAACAGAGATGACATGTGGCTACTAAAAACTGAGAAAAGTCTTGAGATATAGATGGACAGTGCTCTTGCAATAGCTTTAACAGTTGAAGTCTGACACAAGAGAGTTACAACTTCTTTGCCTCAGACCTACATTTCTGAACCCTCACTTGGAACATACCACTCCTGCCCTCTTTAGCTCCAGGCATATCACCACCAGGACCTGCATCTCCTGTGTGCTGCACTCTATAAACCCCTTGCTTCTAGACCAAGCACCTCAGCTTAAACTCAATGGCCACATTTCAGAGAGACTGTGGAGTCTACTCTGAGGACAGGCTCAATTCCAAGCAACAAAAAAATGGACAGAGTAGGAGCTGGGGCCCAGACACTACAGTGGCTCCTGATTTTCAGGGAGGGAAAAAAAACCAAACCAAAACAAAGAGGTTCTCTGAGTCACAGTAGCAAATACTCTTAATTACACTAATGAGCTATGCCTCAAGTATGGGTGGGAAAGGAAGAGCAAAGAGTTTTATGCACTTTCATACTTGATGGCATGGCAAAGGATGACAGGAGACACTGATCCCACTGAGTAATAGAGATTAAATTATCTCCTATGCCCACTTCTATTATGACTAATTAAGTCATATAGAAGATAAAGGTATTCAAAAGCAGCGTTTTTTTTCTTTAAAGCAATATAAAAGGCATAAATAAAAAACCCCTGCAGGTATTAAAAGAAGAAATTAAGACTGAAAGCTTTTCAGAATCATTTTTGTTACTTTCACATCCCAAGAGTAGAGACAGCAGCTGCTACTGCCATAGAGACACCCATATATTGAGCAACAGAAGGAAGAGTACTTTTGACCATTGCCACGCAGCTGCTGACCCACAACTGGTCATATCAGACTGCTGAGCTTGTATCTTTGCATAACACAGAAGTCAATATTCCTTAGCTTCACAGAAACAAAGTCAAAGGCATGGTTTATGCTGATCTATACCTACTCACCCTCAGAGGAAGGCAGTTGTTTTAGCAGCACCAGTTATCAATCTGATGACACGAGGGTTGAGGGGAGCGGGGAGGGTTTAAGCACATGTAGGAATTATGACTTGAAATAATACACAAGAATTTAGCTGAAGACAGAAAATTCTGTAAAAGTCTGTAAATTCAGGACTGAACT
Source organism: Megaceryle maxima (assembly GCA_024605025.1). NCBI lineage: Eukaryota > Metazoa > Chordata > Aves > Coraciiformes > Cerylidae > Megaceryle > Megaceryle maxima. The sequence continues at coordinate 13,726 of JANHGN010008296.1, forward strand.
GATGGCATAACAGCAGTCCAAGTGCTGTTACAAAATGGGTTTGCAACTTTGAGCTCATAAAATTACATTATTCATTGTCTCTAAGATTAATATACTTTTACCACAGAAATGATCTCAACTTTTGTCAAGTAATATAAAGAGCAGCTGCTTGACACATCATTAAAGAAACAAGTCTACTCATTTTTCATAGTATAGATAATCTTATTTAAAAAAAAAAATCTGCTAAATCAAGGACATTATAGGGCATCTGCATTCTCACTCTTTTACACTAGATGCCAAGAAATCATAAGCATGTTTTGTTTTGATTCCAGAGATCTTTCAGTATACTGAAAAGTAAAATACCTAAGATAGCAGGAAAATAACTGGGTAGTGAGAAACACCTTAGTGTTTTCATGTGGCAGGGGTGATCCAAACACAAATACAGGCTGGGTGGAGAATGGCTTAAGAGCAGTCTAGAGAAGAAGGGCTTGCGGGTGTTGGTTGATGAAAAATTCAACACAAGGTAGCAATGCCTACTTACAGCCCCAAAAGCCCCAACCATCTACTGGGCTGCATCAAAAGAAGTGTGGCCAGCAGGTCAAGGGAGGTGATTCTCCCCCTCTACTCCTCTCTCTTGAGACCCCACCTGGAATATTGGGTCCAGCTCTGGAGCCAACAACATGAGAAGCACATTGAACTGTTGGAGCAGGTCCAGAAGAGGGCCACGAAGATGATCAGAGGATTGAAGCGCCTCCCCTATAGGGACAGGCTGCAAGAGTTGGGGCTATTCAGCCTGAAGAAGAGAAGGTTCTGGAGAGAACCTTACAGAAGCCCTTCAGTACCTGAAGGGGACCTACAAGAAAGCTGAGGAAGAACTTTTTACAAGGTGTTGTAGTGATAAAACAAGGGGTAATGGCTCTGGTGAGACCTCACCTGGAATACTGTGTCCAGCTCTGGAGCCCTCAGCACAGGAAGGACATGGACCTGATGGA
>JANHGN010008298.1:0-13991 GCA_024605025.1 Megaceryle maxima
TTTATAAATATATGAGGGCTGAGTGTCAAGAGGAAAGGGACAGCCTCTTCTCACTCATGCCCTGTGATAGGACAAGGAGGAATGGATGTAGGCTGGAGCACAAGAGGTTCCACCTTAACATGAGGAGGAACTTCTTTACTGTAAGGGTGACAGAGCACTGGAATGCGCTCCCCAGAGAGGTTGTGGAGTCTCCTTGTCTGGAGATTTTCAAAACCTGCCTGTATGCGTTCCTTTGTGACCTGTGCTAGATTATATGATATTGCTCTGTCAGGGGGGTTGGACTTGAAGATCTCCAAGGGCCCTTCCAACCCCTGACACCCTATGATACTGTGATACGCTGATACTGTGAATCAAAATTCAACTCTAAGTTATAGCTGATTCAAAACGTGGTAGTACTTTTCTGAACACAAGAACAGACAAGCTTGGTACACCTGCTGAATCCTGAATCAGGACCAAGGCTTGAGTCCACTCTTTATGAGGGTTAGTCATTGCAACAAAGCAAGTGCCACAGGAAAACTAATTAACTCCTTAGATCTGAATATGGTGTGCAGCCCACAGATATGAAGGTTTTCCTTAATGAGGCCAAAACGATCCTGTGCCTGGGCAGCTTCACATAAACCAATATATCATTAGAACTGCAAAGAGCTTTCTAAAGACATTAAATGCTCATGCACACCTCCATAACCTCACCAAGGAGTATGGGAATATAAAGAACCTCTTGTGTTTACCTTAAGAAAAAAACATACATGGAGATCAAGTACTGGTAGAACTGAAAAAGCCCTTTCTCACCATAAGCATGATAAATACAAGCACTGAGCCAAGACTCAGAAGATACAGCTTCTATTTCCAGCTCTGCTATTAGTTCATTGTGTAATTTAGGGAGTAAGTCACTTTTCTCACTCTCCTTCTTTGTTTTTCTGACCTGGAAGATGGTGGCAATAATACATATCTGAAAGAATCATGAATCATAGAATCATTAGGGTTTGAAAGGACTTCTAGGATCATCAGGTCCAACCTTCACCCTAACATACATCTATCTATCTATCTATCTATCTATCTATCTATCTATCTATCCATTAGACCATAGCCCCAAGTGCTACATCTACTCGTTTTCTAAACACCTCCAGGGATGATGACTCTACTACCTCCCTGGGCAGCCTGTTCCAGTGCCTAACCACTCTCTCAGTGAAAAATTTCTTCTTAATATCTAATCTAAACCTCCCCTGCTGCAACTTGAGGCCATTTCCTTTCATTTTATCATTAGTAATTTGGGAGAAGAGACCAACACCAGCCTTGCTACAACCTCCTTTCAGGTAGTTTTAGAGAGCAATAAGGTCTCCTCTCAGTCTCCTCTAGACTAAACAACCCCAGTTCCCTCAGTCTCTCCTCACAAGGCATGCTTTCCTGACCCCTCACCAGCTTCATTGCCCTTCTCTGGACCCGCTCCAGCACCTCAATGTCCTTCCTGAATTGTGGTGCCCAAAACTGGACACAGTACTCAACGTGCAGTCTCACGAGTACAGGGGCACGATCACCTCCCTGCTCCTGCTGGTCACACCATTTCTGATACAGGCCAGGATGCCATTGGCCTTCTTGGCCACCTGGGCTCACTGGTGGCTCATGTTCAGCTGGCTGTCCACCAGCATCCCCAGGTCCCTCTCTGCCAGGCAGATTTCCAGCCACTCCTCCCCAAGCCTGTAGTGTTGCCTGGGGTTATTGTGACCGAAGTGCATGACCCAGCACTTGACCTTGTTAAACCTCATCCCATTGAACTTAGCCCAAGAGTTTTGTAAACAACAGTAGCAAAGAGCTAGACCACCTGAAGACAGAAAAGCCATCAGAAGCAACCGTACTCAGAATAGGTATTCCGAATCTTTTTCCCTTCAGGCTTGTAGCTATTCAGTTTATTTTATTGTTCTGCTTCCTTCCATTAGAGTAGCAGATGAGCCTTTTACTGAGGATGGATCAAATACAATGTGAGCACTACCGTTTCTCATAAAATCACTGGCTCCTCTCCACTCTACTCCTTGTAAGCTCTATTTGCATTCAATGTTATGGTTTTCCTTCTTCAGATGGAAAGATATTTGGAAGATTTGTTTAGGGTTTTACATTCAGAGAGAAGAGAGTTTAGAGTTTTGATCTTGCTACAGTAAAATGTCTTTATAAAAAGGAAACTCTCAAGGGCTTTTCTAATGGTGGTGCAAATTGAGATTTCCTAAATCTCAGAAAGTTTGTAGGAGTTAGTATGATTTAGTACCAAATTTCAGTACTCCTCCCCTTTTTAAAGTCTGTGTTGGTCTTCCTTTACCTGTTTAATTTACTATATCCTGTACAGCATCATGCAAGTCTGTTGACTGTATGCAAAATCACAGAATGTCAGGGGACAGAAGGGACCTCGAAAGATCATCCAGTCCAACCTCCCTGCCAGAGCAGGATCACCTAGACCAGATCACACAGGAACACGTCCAGGTGGGTTTTTAATATCTCCAGAGAGGGAGACTCCACAACTCCCCTGGGCAGCCTGTTCCAGTGCTCTGTCACCCTCACAGTGAAAAAGTTCCTCCGCGTGTTTACATTGAACTTCTTATGCCTCAGCCTCCACCCATTTTCCCTTGTCCTGTCATCAGGCATCACCAAGAAGAGCCTGGCTCCATCCTCCTGGCACTCACCGCTTATGTATTTATAAACATTGATGAGGTCACCCCTCAGTCTCCTTTTCTCCAAGCTAAAGTCCCTCAGTCTTTCCTCATAAAAGAGATGCTCCACTCCCTTAATCATCTTTGTGTCTCTGAGCTGGACTCTCTCAAGTAATTCTATGTCCCTTTTGAGCTGGGGGGCCCAGAACTGGACACAGTACTCCAAATGCAGCCTCACCAGGGCAGCGTAGAGGGGCAGGAGAACCTCTCTCAACCTACTAGCCACACCCCTTTTAATACACCCCCAAATGGCATTGGCCATCTTGGCCACAAGAGCTCATTGTTGTCTCATGTTCAGCCTCCCATCATCTAGGACCCCCAGATCCTTTTCCCCTTCGCTGCCTTCCAACAGGTGAGTCCCCAGCCTATACTGATACCTGGGGTTGTTCTTTCCCAGATACAAGACTCTACACTTGCCCTTGTTGAACTTCATCAAATTTCTTCCTGCCCAACCCTCCGGCCTGTCCAAGTCTCGATGAATGGCAGCACAGCCTGATGGTGTGTCAGCCACTCCACCCAGTTTGGTGTCATCAGCAAACTTGCTGACAGTGCAAATATATCTCACACATGCTAATATTATCTTCGACTTTCTATCCTATTACATGCAAGTCATGAGGTTTGAGATATGAGCGGGTATTTTCATAACAAATATTCTGTAAAGTTGCTGCTGACGTGGACTGAAAATTTGAGAGAGGTTTCAGTAATGAAAAGGAAAATCTCTTTGTGGATTGGAAGTCTATAATTGCGTTTACCATGCAGCTCTTCCCTCATAATTTTTTGGGGAAGGAAACCACTTGACTTCATTACCTTCCTCAGAAGTTTTTCACCACACTGTTGATCTGCAACATTAATTGCACTAGAACTGTATGTGTGGTCATATAATAGACATTGATTATTTAACAAAATAGTATATATTGCTGTCTGCTCCATTCAGTCAAGTTCTCCTGACCTGTTTTGTGTCTCTAAGGTTCATGGAGTAAAGGTACTGTGCAGTTGTTCCTGCATTGCTCAAAGGCAATAAAGATGAGACAAGATAAAAAAGACACCGACAGCATGTAGAGTCTGAACACTCTGCTCCCATAGCACCAGGACAAAGGTAAAAATGATAGGACACTGCTGGGATGAGAAAGAACCTCACAATGGGTGTGCTACAGAAAAAAGGAAAAAGGCAATAAAGGAAGAAAAAAGAATGTAAGTTAGACTGGTTATGACAACGATATATTCAAAGAAAGGGGCTAGAAAAGAGAAAAAGGAAGGAAAAAGGTTTTATGTTGTTCCTATTAAATGAAACATCTTCGGGAAGTTTCAGGAATATAACACTATACAAGAAAAAAATTAGGAACTGTAGAAAATAAAAGTAAAGGTGAAAATTCAACCAATTTGTATGTTTAGGAAACTGTGGGATACTATAGGATCCCAGCCATGTTGTGTTAACTTGAGTACAAAAAAAAAAAAGGAATACGAAAGAGACTTTAAGGTACATTTTTAATAACACTAGTTGCCTATTGAATGATCTAAAATACTGATATTAAGCCATGTCCCTAAGCACAACATCTACCCAGCTCTTAATCACCTCCAAAGATGGTGACTCCACCACCTCCCTGGGCAAGCTATTCCAATGCCTGACAACCCTTTCAGTAAAGAAATTCTTCCTAATATTCCACCTGAACCTCCCCTGGTTCAACTTCAGGCCATTTCCTCTTGTTCTATCACGTCACTAGGGAGAACAGACCAGCTCCCAACTTGCTACAACTTCCCTTCAGGCAGTTGTACAGAGCAATAAGGTCTCCCCTCAGCCTTCTTTTCTCAAGGTTAAACAGCCCCAGATCCTTCAGCCTTTCCTCATAAGAGATGTGCTCCAAACCCTTTACTAGCTGTCACGGGTTAGGGTAAGGGCAGCCCCTTAGACCTAACAGATGCTCTCTGTTAACCCCCATCCCTCCCCAAAGGGGAAGAGAAAAGGAATAAGGGAGAGAGACTTGGTGGTTAGAAAAGGAAACTAGAACAGCTTGAAGGAGAACAATAATAAAAATAAAATAGAATATGTAATTACATCACCATCACCACTGATGTTGTAGAGCAGGCACTAGGGTTTCCAGCCTGGGCCCCGTAGCAGACGGGAGCTGTGTTCAGGAGTTGGATTCTGCTACTGGATTCAGGAACACACCAATTGGGATCAAAGGCAGAATGGACAGAGTCCTCCTTGGATACTCTGAGGAAGCAGTCCAAGAGGGGAGAAGAGCCCGGGAATAAGAAGCCCTATAGACCCTTCAGATCCCTCTGCTTTATACCCAATATCATGTGTATGGGCTGCAATACCTCCTTGGTCACTTTGGGGTCACCTGCCCTGGCCACTCCTCCCTGCAGGTGCAGCCTTTCACTTTCATGCACCCCGCAGTGTGGTACACAAGATCCAGCAGTGGCCTTGGTCTGCACACCAATCCTTGGTAGTAACTCTAAACATGGGGTGTTATCACTGCTGGCAGCAGACACTGTCTGTGAAAACAGGCTGCTAACTTCAGACAGTGCAGTTAGAAGTACTGAACTGAAAAGTAAAATCACTGAACAGAATTAGTTCTGTTCTCACTCAAACCAGGACATTAACTTGGTAGCCACCTCTGTACCCTCTCCAGCACCTCAACACCCTTCTTTTGTGGAGAGGGGCCCAAAACTGGACACAGTATTTGAGGTGTGGTCTCACCAAAGCCGAGTACAGAGGAATCATCACCTCCCTGCTCCTGCTGACTGCACTATCCCTGATACAGGCTAGGATGCTGTTGACTTTCTTGGCCACCTGGGCACACTGCTGGCTCATGTTCAGCCTGCTGTCAGTCAACACCCCCAGGTCCTTCTCTGCCTGGCAGCTCTCCAGCCACTCCTCCCCAAGCCTGTGGCACTGCTGGGGGTTGTTGTGGCCAAAATGAGGACCCGGCACTTGGCCTTATTGAAACTCATGGAACTGGCCTTCACCCAGCGATCCAGCCTATCTAGATCCCTCTGTAGGGCTTCCCTACCCTCAAGTGGATCAACACTTCCACCCAGCTTGGTGTCATCTGCAAACTTATTAAGGGTGAACTCTATCCCCTTATCCAAATCATTGATGAAGATGTTAAACAGGAGTGGCCCCAGTACTGAGCCTTGGGGGACACCACTTGTGACTGGCCACCAGCTGGATTTAACTTTGAACTCATCCATCTAACCAGTTTTTCACCCAGGAAAGCGTATGCCTATCCAAGCCAAGAGCAATCAATTTCTCTAATAGAATGCTGTGGGGAACAGTGTCAAATGCCTTACTAAAGTCAAGACAGACAACATCCACAGCCTTAACTTCATCCAACAAGCGGGTCACCCTGTCATAGAAGGAGAACAGGTTTGTTAAACAGGACCTGCCCTTCATAAACCCATGCTGAGTGGGCCTGATCACCTGGTTGTCTTGCATGTGCTGCATAATGGAACCCAGGATGATCTGCTCCATCAGCTTCCATGGCACTGAAGTCAAACTGACAGGCCTGTAGTTCCCCAATGACTTAGAGTAATGAACCTGAGCAAGGCCCAGATAGTTAAAGACTGTCATGACTAAAAGCTGTGACATATTTCCTAACCACAATTGGAGTGCAAGGACAGTTTTACCAATGACACATTGCAACAGGCTCTCTGTGTGACCTTGGACAAGGTATATAATCTAGATGAGGCAAACTTTCTTATCTGTAAAATAGTAAACCTTCATTTTTACAAGGTCTTCAAGTAAGCACTTCATGTCAAGGACAGACACTCACCTTCTGCAACCATGCCTAAGTAAGAAGGGATTTTCTTGTTATTATCAGACAATAGTAAGAGTTAGAGAACAAAACATAGCTGTAGCAGGTAAGAAGGAAGGTACACCTTTCTCAGGATCCCCTCAAGGACAGCTGCAACTGGCAGATGGTTAAGGAAATGTAAAAAAAAAAACAGGCAAGGACTGTGTGGTATCTGCCTCACTCCAACAACGTGCACTTGATGGAATTAATGAGATGCATTATGGTGTTTAATAGCTTACACTCTCAGCAGGCTTTGAACCCATCTCTGCATTTGATCACCACAACTTTCCCCTGTAAGGAGTGCTGCAATTTAATTACACAAAGTGTAAAAACATACTTCTTTTTTTTGTTAGTTTTCTGTCTCTAGTTGCTATTTTTACTTCATGTCCTTTATAAATGAACTATAAAGACAAAGAAATAAACTTTCTCCATACATCTTATCCATGACATTTATTGTTTTATAAATTTATGCATATATATATCCTATCATCCTGAGTTATCTCTTTCCAACCTGATTAATTTTTTTCCTGGAAAGAAGCCATTCCACCTCTGTGATTACATTCCCTTTTCTATTTCACTTTCCATTTTTCAAGAAACAGAAACAAGAACTATACACAATGCTAAAGATGTGATACGCCACAGGTTTATAAAGTGGCATAATGCTATTTTATATTTTATTTCATTTCCTAACCATTCTTATCATACTTTTTACTCCTCTGACCACTGTTGAGCATTCAACTGATGTTTTAATAGCACCAGCTGCAATAATTTCAAGATCTCTCTCCTGAGAGGCAATAGCTAATTTAGGATCCATCATTCTGTATGTACAATTAAGGATGTGTTTCTCCATATGCATCTCTTTGCATATATTGACCTTGAATTTCATCTGCTGTTTTATTGTCCAGTCATTCAGTACCATGAAAACCTCCTGTAACACTTTGCAGTCAATTTGATAGTTGAATACCTTGAATAATGTCACATCAGCAGCAAATTTTGTCACACTGTATCTACATTCTTTTTTAGGTCATTTATGAATATACTGAATAGCTACACTTCCTGAACAGCAGTACCCATTGTAAAGCCTCTCCTTATCTGTACCTTTTGTTTCCTTTCATGTAATCACATAATCACATTTTCCCATCTTTGTATTTCCAGTCATATTTCTTTTTATTAAGCCACAAGAGCAATTTATATTTTATCACAAAACAGCTTAGTTTTCTCAAACCTTTTTGATGAGGGATCATGTCGAAAGCTGTTTGGAAATCCTAGTAAACCAACTTGGTAATTATATTTGTATATCACTGACTCCTTCAAAGAACTCTGCATTGTGAGGGAATGGAGTGGAGTATCCCACCCATACAGTTTCATCTGTTCTAAACAAAAGAAATTACTGGCTAGGTCACAATGCAAGATGCCTGGGATGAGATGACAGGTATGACCCTGTACTTACAGTAGACTGGTACTTTCCTAAATGAGCAGCTGGAGGCCAGGCAAGATATATTAGAGCATCTAAAATGGTACCCCTGTTTAAGTACCTAAATCACACAACCTGTAATTCATCTCTTTAGCTTAAAAAAAATGAAATTACTTGGCAATTTGAAACATATGAGTCTAAGAGAAATTTTACAGTATCTGTTTCTTCCTTCTAACAAGCAATGATACAAGATGCAATAGCTGGCAAATAACACTCAATATCTGATGACAAAATTTTTGAGCTATACTCAGAAATATACAGGTAACCAGTCAGCACTTTTAGTCTACTGTTGCAGTGCATGTGTCAACATTGGAAATTTTTAAATCTAGGTGGAATGTATTCTCACAGGATATTATCTTTGGGTTTACTGCCCTGCTTTTGTCCCATGTCAAGCAGCAGCCCAACACAGGTGTTCACTGACTGCTTAAGGGGCACCAGTGTCCCAACCATCCTGGACTTCCAGTGAGCTGGAAGCTCTCACAAAGCCTCTCCCTGAGCACTGGGGCAAGTTAGAAAAGTTCTTGACTTTATGGAATACTCCATACAGTTTACAAACCATCCCAAACTGCCCACAAATGAGACCTATAAGATGGGGATATCACCAGGCTGAGCATATCTGCACTAGGTGCAAGCAAAACTCCTCCATTCAGAGAAGTCATGGGACAACATGGTGTGTTGCAAATGATCACAGATCATCTCTTAAGACCTGATAGTCATTGAGTCTATAAATATTATATATCATAGCTATTACATTGGACAATTCTTTTTAAATTATGTCTTTAATATTGTACAAAATATATTCATAATATTTTGTTGCATAGGTCACTAAGGAGATAAATGTTATCAAGCTGATTACAATTAAAGCAATAAAATTACTGAAAAGATAAAGAAAAGGTGGCAGTTATTTTTGTACAGTATATAAAAATATCAGTTGCTACAGAATTTGATGGAGTGCTGGCAAACTGATTCTTACCTTCTGTGATCCATGAGCATCAGCATATTTTATTTCTATTCTTGAGGTTATTCTTCTTTCCAAAGGAACTGTTATTTATTGACAGCAGTCATTCACAACTTTTTCTCAGTTTATTAATGTTGAAGTTTTATTTTCATGTGGCTTTCTAAGTGCCTAGGATCTTTTATATAATGCCCATGGAGTGCTATATTCTGCCTACTCATAGGCTACATGCTTCTTCAAAAATTTCTTGTGACTCCAGTTGAATAATTAATTAGTTTTCTAAAATAATTTATGATACTTGGACAGAACTCACTGAAATGCATTTGTCCATTCCAATAGATGCAGCTTGAAAGAATGACTTTTTGAGACAAAAAGAAATCTAAGGGAAGGGGTTGGAGAGGTTTTGGAAAATGAGACCCTAGGCCACTGACAAAAAAAAAAATTGATGTACTGAGGTGAAGTCAAGAATACTTTGTTTGAGACTTACAAGGTAGAATTTCAGATTACAAAAATACATTTTTATAGACTCTCAGTGACAACCTGGCAGTTTTCTGTTTATGTCATGTGTATTATTAGAACACTTTACAGGAAAACTATCTGAAAATCAATTATCAATTATTCTGTCACTGCAGCCTCGGGTGAATCACCTTGCTTCTTTAAAAAGTATGGAGCCTAACCTATTACAATGAATTAACTGGCGGAGGAATGAGATATCCACATTTTCAGCCCTTGTATCCACAAGTTAGAGGCAACCTTTTTGTCATTTATTGTCAGAAACAGGGTTGTGTGACTGATTTTCATATGCACACAGTGCATCCTGAATGTATTTCATCTTTATCTTTTTGCAAAGGAATACCATGATTTCAGCAATCCCTGATCAAGTAATTTTCTCTTGTTCTACCTTTGATCAATAGTGTCAACAATATAGATATTTGGTTATTTTACCTTATGATGGGATTCTTAGAAGTGGCACAGGTTGAAACTCACACATACAGTGTTTCCTAAGGTATAATTTCTTTCCTCTAATGCTCCCACATCTTTCTCAGGCTATGACTACAAACTGTGACATGGACTGTGTCTGCTTGGGATCTATGAGCATTTAAATCTCATTTCTATCAGGTGGATATTCATGAAAAAAAAATATAGAGATAAAAGATAAATGAGCAAATCACTGCATGAGCCTTCTATTTCAGTCAGTATTTCAGAGCTCAGTTGCACTGTTGTATTGAGGGCATAACAGATGGTGGGCTTGTTTTACAGAGACTCTTAATACTTTGAGGAGAAAAGATTATTTTGTCTCTTAACAAAAGCAAAATTAAAACATCTCTGAAGATTGTTGCCCTTATAGAGGAGGTATGCACTTTGGTGTGTCATACTTTTGCATAGCCTTGATAATCAGTAATGAAGAGAGATTGCAGAAGATTACAAAACAACATAATCAAGTGATAATAATGAATATTTCAACAGGCAGACATTTCAAAGTTTTAATTAAAATTAGTAGTGCTATTGATATTGTATTGTCTTTGGGTAACATATAGGCAAGTAATCACAGACCTCCCAAATGGACTACATTACACATACAATTAATTATGGAAGATGTTGCTGCTCACAACACCCTCAGATCTCTGAGGTTTAAAGCAAGTGCTCAAGCATTTCACTACAGAAGGCAGCTCTACTAACACAGACAGTAGATTAACTATTATACTTAACCCAGATGCTGCATTACTTTGATGCGGCTCAAATCTGTTCTGCCAGCAACAATCTTACTCATCTGCTTTAATAACACAAATGCTTCTTCTTTTGCCTAAAGCAAAAGCTGATATTTTTAAGCACAGACTGTGAGAGCCTGTAGGACAAAAAAAAAAAAAAAAAAAAAAACCACCTACAGAGACGTTCTTTTTACCAGATGCCCTCCACACTGCAGGGGAAGAAGTTTAATCAAAGTATACAATGCTTGTTCTTACTTTTCTTTCTCTTTGACACTGCCTCCACCCAGTGCTCCCACTCTCATATTCTTTCATGATTTTCAGTTTTTTCTGAAGTTAATTTTGTCACTAGGGAGCAGGTCTGAAGGCTCCTTATCATAAGACAAGGGACTATAATAGTAGACCCAATTCACAACATAATGGCTTCACTTAGACCATGGAGGTGTTGTTTAGAAACTGCCCTGAGTGTACTTTGACCTATTGCTACCTGTGGGCCTGAACACACATTTTAAAAGATCTCCATGCCCCTCAGTGAAATCAAATCATTATTTTGGGAACCAAATCTCATACTGAGCTATTCTGAATAAACCTCTCTGTCAGTTCAATCCACCTAAGTCCCAAAGCTTACTGTCAGGAAAAGTAAGCGTCTAAGAGCATACTTGGTTACAGATTTGAGGCCTCATGCACAGCAAGATCAAACATATTTAAAATAAATGAGGGCGAGGGGGGCGTGGGGGGGAAGACTGTAGCTTTTATGTGACCTTTCCAAACTCTTTCCCAGAAAGATAAATGCTGCACTATTTGCTTGACAGCTGCCTTTCTCCCAATGGACCCCTAAGTACTTTCCAGATTGCTAGCTGAATCAAAAGCTACTAGGCCATTCCTGAGCCCGTTAGTACTGATAGGAGTTCTGTTACAGGAGGGAAAGGAGGGTTAGATGTAAGGCCTTTCCCCTTATTCCTTACTCAAAATGTTGTTACTGATTCAAGCTGTTTAACAGATCTGATAGTGCTGGAAGGTCGTTGTTTCCTCAGCACCATAAGGAAGGGCATGGATATAAGTGTCACTTTGCAAAACAGAACACTATCCTATAAGCCTCTCCAGATTAATTTTCCACAAGATTGTGTCTGGCCACCACTGATCTCAGCAGCTGTTCTGCAGGACAAGACAACTTGGCTAGGAGGGTCATGAAGGAAGTAACAAACTAGTGGCTTGGAATGTTTGTCAAGTCTGTTAATGTAAGTAAACCATACATATTAAATTGAAAAATCATTCACCATAGCTTCATAACTTTTAAGCTCTTCACATGTCTTAGTTCACAGGCTGTTGCAGACTGTACCCCAGCCTCCATGGGTTTCTTCATCCCTTTTGAGGGAACTGAAAAGCCTACCCTCATTTATGTCAGGCCTTTGAAATGATAGTATGAGGGGATATGAGAACTGACTGTGCAAAAAAACATGAGGAAAATACTTGTTTGCAGCTTTCTTTTTTCCAAACACTGGAGGAAAGGCTCCTCACAGCCTGTCCCACTACAGTGACACCCAGATCATTAATCTTTATCCTTCAGGAAAGTGTTAAAGACCCATATGCTGTGGGAGAGGTCTCTTCTGCAATAAAACAGGAGCCAGTATTCAGTATTCATTAGTTCTTTAGGCAGATGAAAACACTCAGACAGGCCTGAGTTTTAGCATAAAGTGCTATATGAATTATAAATATTTTATATTTCTTTTTGCTATATTTTTCCAGACATATTTTCTGAGGGGAAACACCACAGATAAATAGACTTGTTTTGAAAGAAGATGATGGTGATTTTTATTTTTATCTTTTTAACAGTCTGTAAGTGTGTCAGTTGCTATTGGTATCCTTACAAAATTCAAACTTTTGAGTTATTGCTAAGAAAATACATAGACTATCCTTTCTCCCCGTTGCATTTGCTTTTTTAATATTAAGCAAGAATTAAAGGTGACACTCAACATTGCGTTAATCTGCATAAGCTGGTGAAAACTACTTTTCATTCTTCTTTGTATACTTTTTTAAAATTATGACTTCTCCCTTATGGAGCCATTTAGAATGATTATTGGAAGAAAATCTACTGATTTCAGCAGAGCCGTTAGTTCTTTTATCACCAATTCTCTCCACTGAAATATGTCAATACATGACACAGGTATTAACAGTGTGTCAGTGATCCCCAGTTCTTTAATGTATTAATCTGCACTCTGACAGAACACTTCTGGATAGTTCCAAAGGAACCATGAAAGAGTTTGTGAATGTACAGTACTCCATGTTGTATTTTCATACTTATTTGGAGCTCTTCCTGCATGAATCACTTGCATACATCAGATTTTATATTGCTTTTTTTGTGTGTATTTAAAAGGCTCATGTGCTGAAATTACATTTGTAGTGAATACTAAAACAGAATTGCAAGAGTTTAGCCTGCTTGTTCAATGAGGAGTCTGAGCTTTTACATGTTGACAATAATGGGGGAAAAATCCAAAGAGACAATATAGTAAAAGAGATGTGACCCAAAATACTATTTCATCTCTTTGACAGCTTAAGAAATACACAACTTGAAGTGAAACAGTGTAAAATATACAGCATACCAGCATTTTTTAATGTCTGCAGTCATTTGGAATAAGATGATGAAGTTAACACTGTGTAGCAATTCTGTGTATTCAGCTTGTCAGGCACCACTGCCTCTCAAAAATGCAAGATAATTATGAACAGCATTGAGAGGAAAATTCTCCAGGGTTCTGAACCCTGAATCATATGCCTACTGTTTTTTCCTTCAAACCCTGAGAATACATGAGCTAGCGTTATCCACAAGAATATATGTCTCATGCATGCTGTTGAGACTTGGGAATGTTTGTGAATTATGGGTTGTTTAAGGAAATGGTAGAGCATTACTGCAACTGAACTTATCCTGTCTGTAGCACAGAAGAGAAACTGTTCGTATTTCTAACTGCATGTTGAAAGCTATAGTTGCTCATAGAGCTGCATGCTCCTTTCACTTTTCAAAAAGAGATGCCTAAGCTCAAGACCAGCTACCATTGTCAGTAACTCTGCTCTTGTGAAAATCAGATGGGTTTTTTTAGTTTATGTTTCTCAGTATCCTTTTACTTTCAGAAGTTTGTCCTACAATTGACTCAATAAAAGTACAGAAACCTCCATATTAGCAGCCATTTCCAGTTTCAGAGCCTATAGCTCTTATACACACTGATACTCAATTTTTTTTTTTTTTTTTTTTTTGCAGCTCATCAAACCATCTCTTTACAATCCCAGCTTCAAAAGACATAGAAACATAGAAATGTCTGGGTTGGAAGGGACCTCTAGAGGTCATCTAGTCCAACCCCCCTGCTGAGATCA
>JANHGN010008299.1:0-20091 GCA_024605025.1 Megaceryle maxima
TCTGGTCAGACCTCACCTGGAATACTGTGTCCAGCTCTGGAGCCTTCAGCACAGGAAGGACATGGACCTGATGGAGCTGATCCAGAGCAGGGACATAAGGATGATCAGAGGACTGGAGCACCTCTCCCATGAGGACAGGATGAGGAAGATGGGATTATTCAGCCTGGAGAAGAGAAGGCTCTGGGGAGACCTAATAGCCACCTTCTAGTACCTGAAGGGAGCTTACAAAAAGACTGGAGAGGGCCTGTTTACAAAGGCCTGGAGTGAAGGGACAAGGGGTAATGGTTTTAAATTATAGAGGAGTGGATTTAGATTAGAAATAAGGAGTAAGTTCACAAAGAACACTGGAACACGTTTCCCAGGAAGGTGGTTGAGGACCCATCCCTGGAGACATTCAAGGTGGGGCTTGACAAAGCTTTAAGCAGCCTGCTCTAGCTGAGGATGTCCCTGCTCTCAGCAGGGGGGTTGGACTAGATGACCTCTAGAGGTACCTTCCAACCCAGACATTTCTATGTTTCTATAAAGAATATTCTGTTGTATGAAAATAAAGAAATGTAACACCAAAATTGTGTATTTTGCAAAGTTGAGTTCCAACAGAAAAGTAGATTTCATCATGTTATTTTTTTCTCTAGGTCAGTTTTCTAAACTATAGTGTCAGAATTTACAGTGATCCTAATTAAGGTGTAAGAATTGTTTCTAAGACAGATTTCCTGAGAACTATCTTAATCGATATTTCTTTTTATCATCTGAAAGAAGTGTAGGTCTCCCAGCAACTGTATATAGCAAGATTCTGGGAAAAGGACCTCAAAATATAACCAGTACCACAATTTTTATGCTTTAATACTAAATAGGCTCTTTACAAAACCTTCAGATTCAAAGACTTAGTACAATTCCCTAATCTCTATTCCCTAATTCTTTATTTACCAACAAGTGAAATCTAACAGCAAGCTCCTGCAAAATTGAATTATGCTTTTCTATGTTGTTTATAAACTCATACCTTGATTAACATAGTCTCCTTGGCTGTGACAATCTTGTATCTGTTCATTTTCTGTTCACCTCTTTTCCACATTATTTATGTGTGCCTAAATTCAGACCTAGAGGCCAAGATGTGGCTTGAGTTATGGAACCCATAAATGCAGGTTAACCTCTTACATTCCTCAGATAATATATGGACAAAACTGGGTTTTTTAAAGTCTAGCGTCTCAAAAAATTAATTGAAAAAGCCACAAATATTCCCCAAACTAAACACAAAACAGCCAATAACTCAAAAAAGGTCGATAACAAAACAAACAAACACAAAAAAACCCAACCCAACCAAACAATACAAAAACCCCACAAAAATGAACTAAACAAAGAAAATCTAAACCAGTATGCTATATAGTATCAGCAGTTCCTCATTCAACTAACTGGTAATGCAAGAAAAACTTGCTTGAAACTTTGCCTCTCATTGTTGAATATGTGTCACTATGTTGCCAGCTATAACAAAAACTGAATGAACAGGAAAATACCTCCATCTGTAGCCTCACTAACAACATGCTTGTGTAATTGAAGGGTCTTATATTTTGATCCCCCTTTGTATATTTCTTGAATGCATTCATATATTTCATGTTGAGGACGCTTCATGTATTATGTTTGTAGAGCTCTAGAAGTTGTTCAGGAGACTGAGTTACACCCTTCATTGGGAATTTTCCTGATTACCACACTACAGAATCATATTCTGGATTTCTTGTTTACTCACTAACTTGATGAATCTTACATTTTTACCACCCTCCAGTAATGACACTACTACAGTAAATGGGAGGTGAAAGCTATAGTTTGGAAAGCCTAGTGAAAAACAATTGACCTAATTAAGAATTTTCACTTTCTGAAGAAGTATTCCAAAACCATTTGTCAACTCTTTGACCTTTTATGAAAAATAACTAGCATTCTTGGCTGTGATTTTTAATAAAAATGTCTGTGACTTCTGGGCTATGTACTGATTTGAGTTAGAACTAAATTTGTTCAGTGATTTGACTTTTCAGCTCAGTCTCTTCTAACTAATTGAACTTTCTGAAGTTAATGGTATATTTCTACAGACAGTGTCTGCTTCTAGCAGTGATAACACTCACTGTTTATAGTTGCTACCCAGGACTGGTATGCAGACTGGTTCTTGCTTATGCTTGCTCCTGTGAAAGCCAAGGTTACTGCTAAATCTTGTGTACCATGCTGGGGGTGAAGAAAGTAAAAGGGGAGGAATGGACAGGACAAGGGACCCTGAACTGACCAATAAGGTATTTTATTCCATATACGTCACATTCAGTATAAATCTGAGAGATGACGAGGGTCAAGCTCTCTTCTTCAATGGCCAGCATTTGAGGGGCACTCTGTCCTTTCTGTCTTCAATGCCGGCCTCTGTGTTCCTGAATCAAGTTTCAGAATTCAGCTCCTGAACCCATTTCCTGTCTGCTGATGAGTCCTGTCTGGGACTTCCCCAGTGCCTACTCTACATCAGTACTAACAGTGATGTAGTTGCACCTGGGGGGACTGGGTTCACTATTGGGTTTGTGTATATTTGTGTATACTTCATTTTATTATTATTTTCATTAAATGTGTTTTAGATTTCTTTCCAGTCTATAAGGCTCTCTCCATTATTCTTTTTCTCTTCCCATTTGGGAAGAGAGAAGCATTAATGGAGAGCACCTGTCATTTGCCTAGTGGCTCACACAGCCCTAACTCTTGACAACTGAACTCTGCTGTCTGCACATAGAAGCTTATTTGGACTGTTAGCTCCAGGATCAGCAACAAATGCATTTATGTCTGGGATTGTTTATTTTATGGAGTCCAGAGATGTTCAGATTATTATAAAAGGCATCACTGTGCCTAGGCAAATGTTCAGCACCTGTAACTGCAACATACAGAGCACAGCTTAACTTTAGCTTCATTACCTACTGATTGTAGTTAAGCAAAACAAGGAAATGACTGAGATCAGGTGCTGAGATTCACATTCACCTTAGTTAAGCATAGCAACCTCAAGGACTGTCCACCTACCTAGCATTTTAATCTTCCTCGCACCTCTCAGTTCTTTGTGAATTATTTCAAAACCATTCTTCTAGGTGGTTTTGGTTTTGTTTTGTTTTGTTTTTTTCATGTTTCAACAGTTTAGCTGAAATAATCTGTGGACTGTACAGCCTTAAACCAGCATTTTTATGGTGAGACTCTGATGGTATATGCTGCATGCCCTGTGCAGAGACAAGAGGTCATATGGATGTATTTGAGGGCACAGACATTCTAGAAGAGTATCAGAAGACTGTAAAAAGAAGGAAGTCCAACCTGATACAGTCATGGCATGTCATAGTTTAGTTTCAAGAGCTGTCTTGGGCAGAAATATGTCACTCCAAAAGAGATTCTAGAGACAAACTACTAATGAAACAATGTGGACAATAGACTACTAGTGGAAATGAACTGCAGAGTTTAAATATGTGATAATGAACACCTGGGAACACCTATTTTTCTCAGTTCAATCCTTATTCCACTCAAATAAATATATGTATTGCCACATGACTGTGTTTTAATGGACAACTGCGATAAAAATGTATTTTTTCATTTTCCAGCGATAAAGCAAAAATCCTGGTGATCTAACATCAGTTATATTTCCTTGTGGGAGTATTGTCCTGGAACTATGTGTGAACATTATTTTGGAAGGAGCTGTAGTAAGTCGTCTAATACAGACAGTGCATCAGACAGCCAAACAATGTGGCCAAATTCTCCAGGTCATTTCTTGCCTTCATTTATTTAGACTCAAACACATATACCTGCATTCTCCTTTATGAGGTGCCCAGCCTCAGAAACAGTATTTCATTAGTGTTGTCTAACAAAGACTTTTTTTTTCAGTAGCTTTATATGTTTTTCAGAGTAAATAGCACCTATTTACACTGTGAAATGCAGAGTCCCTGCTTTGAGCAATGAAACTTTGATACTAAGACCTGAATTTTAGGTTGTGAATCTTAGCTTCATAGAAACCTTCGTTTAGACAAGAAATAACACAGCATATATGCCTCTGTTTGCACCAGTGTTTTGAGGTGGACTTAATTTGTGCTAATTTATGTCAAATATCTGTAAATCAATAATCTAAAGCTTCACAAACACCTTGAAAGGTGACCTGTTCTACCCACTAGACTACTATGAAAGAAGGTGATCAGTGACAGGGCAACAAGGAGGGCGCACAGCAAGCTCACAGCCTTGGACTTCAGAAGATCCGACTTTGGCCTCTTCAGGGATCCACTAGGCAGAGTACCATGGGGTACAGCTATGGAGGGAAGAGGGGCCCAAGAAAGCTGGTTCACATTCAAGGACCACCTTCTCCAAGCTTAGGAGTGATGTATCCCAATGAAGAATAATTTTTGCAAAAAACCAGGAGGCCTCTGTGGATGAACAAACTCAAAGATAAAAAGGAAGCCTACAGAGGGTGGAAACAAGGACAGGCAGACTGTGAGGAATATGAAGAATTTGTCTGAGCAGCCAGAGGTCAGGTTAGGAAAGCTAAAGCCCTGAAAAAATTAAATCTGTCCAGAGATGTCAAGGGCAACAAGAAGAGTTTCTATCAGTATGTTGGTGGTAAAAAACAGAACAGGGAAAATGTGGGACCTTTCCAGAAGGGAACAGGAGGCCTGGTTACTCAGGATATGGAGAAGGCTGAGGTACTTAACTTTTTTCCTCAGTCTTCCTGAACAAGTGCTACAGCCACACCTCCCAAGTCACAGAAGGCAGAGACAGGGACTGGAGAATGAAGAACTGTCCACTGCAGGAGAAGATCAGGTTCAGGATCATCTAAGGAACCTGAAAGTAATACAAGTCCATGGGACCTGATGAGCTGCATCTATAGGTCTTGAGACAACTAGTGGATAAGTGGGGTGCTTAGCAGTGGGTTTGGAAGTGATGATCTTTAAAGTACCTTCCAACTCAAACCATTCTATGAATCTATGATTCTGTCTTCTCAGGATCTGGAACTCAGTTGTTTAGATTACTGAATTGATGAACAGTGTTTGGCATGTCTTCAACTTGTACAAGTGCTTTTTAAGTGGTTTATCTCTACAAGTAGCATAGGACAGGGATCAGGCGTAGTAAGTCATGTGGAAGCAGCAACACTCCTTTGCAGTATAAAAAAACTTGAACAGGACAGACAAAGGTTGCTCTGTGCCAGTGGACTTTACTGCTTTAGACAGTCAAAGCAACTACGTGTAGCCTTATATCTGTCATTTTAAAAACAATATTAAAAAAATTAGTCTAATTCAAACCAGTCTGACAGTTTAAATCTATGAAACCTTGGGCTCAGAGCTTGAAATTGCACAAATTTCATTGGGAAGTCTCATATTCAGCACATATTGGAGGTAATAAATTCAGAACACAGAGCAAATCAAGTTCTTCAGAGAGGCTTAGGACCAATAATGAATCTTGATTAAATAAAAGAATAAGCACGTAGCCAATAACATTTACAACTAGTGCCACAGTTCATTACCACAAGTATCAGACCTATGTTTAAGAATTTTTCATCAGAATTCTTGTGCCACTAAGAATTTTCTTGTTCCTTGTAAATTAGGTGACCTTCTTTTTGTCTAATTCTTCTGAGATGCTACTTCCATTTTGCCCTGGCTACAGCTATGAAGCTTTGGGTACTATGCTACATGCCTGATGGTGGGATTATGAAAAGGAAGGCACCAAAGTTACCAAATATAGCTAAGCAAATAAAAGTGTAAAATCCTAATTATTAGTGATCATCATGAACAGTAACAGCCACTAACTTAAATGTAAGCTCTTCTAAAATAGGTACTGTGTGGGATGAAGTCACCCTTAGTATTACTTTGCTGGCTTATGATTAGTGGTAGAATATTCTAACAGACCAGGTTTGAGTGGCAAGGTTTTAGTAATGGGGAGGCTAGAGGAATTGCTTTTGTGAGAAGCTGCTAGAAATTCCCCCATGTCTGATAGAGCAAATGCCAACTAGCTCCAAGGTGGAGCCACTGCTGAGAAAGACCAAGAAAATCAATGATGGTGGTAGCACCTCTGTGATAACATATTTAAGAGGGAAAAGAACAGATCCACAACAGCAGGAGTTAAAATATGTGAAACAACTCTCCAGACACCAAGTTTAGTGGAAAAGGAGGGAGAGGAGGTACTCCAGGTGCTGGAGCAAGGACAGCTACGTCCTATGGTGAGGTAGGCTGTGCCTTTGCAGCTCATGAGGGCTAACAGTGGAGCAGATATCTACCTGCAGCCCATGGAAGACCCCACACAGGAGCAAATGTACGTACCTGATGGAGCCTGTAACTGCACAGAGAGTTTGTGCTGGAGCAGGCTCCTGACAGAACCTGTGACTCCAAGCACAGAGCAGCCCATGCAGAAGAAGATTTGTTGGCAGGACTTGTGACCGCATGGGGGACCTACACAGAAGCAGTCTATTCCTGAAGGACTACACCCCATGGAAAGGGCCCATGCTGGAGCAGTTCATGAAGAACTGCAGCCCATGGGAAGGATCTACACTGGAGAAGTTCATGGAGTATTGTATCCCATGACAGGGATCCCACACTGGAGCAGGGAAAGAGAGCGAGGATAGTGCAGCAGAGACAACATGTGATGAACTGACCACAACCCCCTTTCCCCATCCTCCTGCACTGCTGGGAGAGAAGAGGCAGAGAAAGTTAGTAGTGAAGATGAGCCTTGGAAGAAGGCAGGGGTAAGGGAAAGATGTTTGATTTGTTTATCCTACTCTGATATGATTGGTCTTTTTTTTTTTTTTTTTCCCCTGAGTGTGTTTTGCCCATGATGGTAATTGGTGTGTGATCTCTTCTTCTCTTTATCTCAACCCATAAACCTTTTGTCATATTTTTCTTCCCTTGTCCAGTTGAGGAAGGGAGTGATAAAGTGCTTTGTTGGACACCTGGCATCCAGCCAAGGTCAACCCACTACAGTTAGTTTTGCTCTTCTAAGACCTTAATATATAACAGGAAAATTATGTTGACTAAAACCACAATCTTTATTTCATCCCCGTGAGTACCACTGCATTTACTGGTAGGTAGTTGCTTGTGTTCATGTAGATTTATTCTAAAATACAATAACAAAGGGACAGTAAGAATACATAAATCAAGGCTATGAGGTGATTGATTTTATTTGATTTCTTGTGCTTTTCTTCTTCTGATGGCAGGTTTTTTAATCTATTTATTCATTCTCGTATTATTGCTTGCAGTAACAGAACACTTAATATTTAAGCCTTTTTAACAATATTAATGACTTCGATATATATGTGGGTTTCATTCCTAATAATAAACTGTGACAAAGTAACACTAATATAAATAAATCTTTTGCTTTCACTCCAGTATTACTAGTGTTTAAGTTAATGTCTAATTTCACAATGGTTTCATTTGAATTCAGAATCAATATTCCTGTGCTGCACACCACAACAAAAGAGTTTAGAGGACTATCTTGCTTATTCTATTCACTTTTGGTGAAATATTATACACTGGGTAAATAACAGGACTTATTCTTCTCTTCCACTTGTCCTCATGAGGTTTTGTGTATTTCAGTAATTTACACAATCTGAATGGTGGAAGTTCCACACATGTTCTTCTATATTTCCCAGAATTTCTTATGTCATCATCCCAGACATAGTCCTACCTACCTGAATGCTGGTTTTGCTCTGTAGCACTTACTGTTTGTAACTTTTTATGGGCTTCCTGACAAATTTTGTTGCCCTCTCAACAGAAAGCTTATGCTTTCTGAGCTAGGATAAGACAGGAGCTCCTGCACAGGAAAAACCCACACACAATTTTCCATGACTATTTCCATAGCCATTGTGATTTGCTTTCCTCTGCCACCAGAGATTTTTCTGATTTTCATTGAACTCTCTTCCCATAAGGACAGTGATTTGCACCAGACTGGAACTGCAATGTTTAAAAGAATGAAAATAGATTCCCACCAAAAATATCATTATCAAGTGTCAGGATAAAAAAAGATCATGAAATAGATCACCAATATCAACAGGAATCTTCCTTTTGTCTACACTAATTCTTCTCTTTATATCCCTTTTGAGGGTCTAGCTATTAGTTTTTGTCTTTCTCTTTTGATGGCTATTTCAGGTACAGGTATTGTGCAATTTTGAGTAGACATAGACCCAGATGCAATTGCAAGTAGAACTGTATGCCTTCTCAGTAGAAAAGTTCAGGACCCAATTTCCATGGCAGATAAAAAGACCAAGTCACCCAAAGAAAGACTCCTAGTGAATAAAGTGCAGGTAAATTAACATTATCATCATATGGAAAAGCTGCCACTGCCTATGTTGTAAAAGCTAAATGAATTGAGTTTATTCTATGTAGATATTGGCTTTATATGAACAATCAACCTAATTTCATCATTCAGATATCCTTTTTCAGAAAAGAGGTAAAAGACAGGGGACAGACAATACAGCTGAGTTCTTCAGTAAATTATATATTCAGCACTTTTGAAAATTGGATAATTTAAGATGGAATATATATTAGAAGAAGATATTTAAGTATTATGTTTATAAATACAATATTTATAATGACATTCTTAAAGCATGAAAACAATGAAAAATCTATAAGCAGATGACAGAGAATTTCATCCTTTAAAGTACATCAATTTCAGCCTAAGAAATTAATTTTGGTAGCAGGGCCAATCTTCCTGTCTAACCCTTATGCCAAGTTTTAATCAGTATCCATAGGTTAGAAATTAAGCTAGGACATGTTTTTCTTTCTTTCATGCTTTCAGCTATTTTTATTTCCTATGCTAGATTATACGATCCTGCTCTAGCAGGGGGGTTGGACTCTAAGATCTCCAAGGTCCCTTCCAAACCCTGACACCCTGTGATACCTGTGATATAGCATTTGTTTCTGAACCTTTTTCTTGTTGTTCCTTATGTACCACACAAAACACCTTTGCATCTAATGGATTTCAAGAATAGCGATTCCTAAAATTTACACGCTTGATAGTTTCTATAGGTTGTTTTTGGTTTTGTTTTTGTTTTTTTCTCCCTAGAGGCTTTAAACAAAGTCTGAGAAGGTACTAGAGGATTGTATATTTATTTTTTCATATGCAACTGTGGGCTTTTGAGATTTAAAGGAAAAAGTCTTAGTAAAAATAAGCAACAAGTATTCTGTCAGTATTTAAAGTTGTAGTGTTAAATTGCCCTTACTAAAATCAATTTTAAGATTCATGATCCTTGCATTAGGATATACTGGTTACCTATTTTAATAAAATACCAAAATTAACAAGATTTTTTTTTATTTATTTTCATGGTCAATCTAGGTATATGAAATACCTGTCATTCCAAACAATTATTTTCTACAATATTTCTTTTGCAAGACTGTTTATCTGTCATGTGGCTAGAAAAGATTTCCACATTATTATTTTGTCATAATATATATGCCATAATATATTGTCTCTATTTTTAAAAAATATTTCAGAACATAAAAAGTGATTGTCTTATGTCATAAAATATTGGCAACTAAATTAAAACTGAAATAACAAGAGAAAGTAAAATATTTGAGATGAGTAACAATGTGGTAAATAAATAGCAATAATCTGGGAATGAATGTGTGTGTTTATTCCTGTTTCATAGAATACTTGTAAGTTTATCATAATGTATAGGTTAGTTGATAGCATGCAGTGCAAATAGATTGTATTAGACTAATGTGTAAATTCTTCTAATATTCTTCTAATATTGATATAATATTACAAACTCTATTGTATTTCATAAAGCTATGGTGAGAAAAACTGCTTGCATTCATTATCACAAAAATATCTTCAAACCAAACATTCACAATCATATTTGGAAAAATAGTTAACAAGAGAAATGTAACTTCTACAAATGCTCTAATTCTCATCAGAAAATCTTATATTTTTATCTAACACCTTTCTCACACTACAGAACTTAGAACTGTCATACTTCAACTCAAGAAATTTGTCCAAGCTAAAGCATTTTGGTAAGGTTTGTTATCAACCAGGTTTTTTTGCTGTTTGTTCTTTTAAATAAATGTTCAGTATAAGTACCTCTGGTACCTGCAAATACTACTACAGTTATTCCCGATTGTTATTTAACTTCTGTTTCTCATCCAGCTAAATGTCCTATAACCTTGTGTGAATTACCTCTAATCCTGTTATTTAAAATGTTATGGGAAGAAATTTTACATTTCAACTTGATGGACTGATTTGGAACATGATCTTGACAAGTGGAATTTCTAGTAGGATAAACAGACTCACTTGGAAACGTGATTTTGAATTACCCTCTTTTTCCCCATGAGTACACAGTAGTGTAATTTTAGGAACATTCAGAATCAAGACAATAACCATAAATTAGAAGCTAGAGGTAAAGAAATACATACAGTGCTGCCATTCTTACATCTCCTTCTCCTGTTAAGTCATGAATGGTCTATGTCTTAAAACTTAAAAATTAAGTTTTCCATTTAACATTCCATGAGTATTTTTCCTGGGTTGTATATAAGAGCTTTTAATAAAACAGATTTTTTACGGAAAAAAATTATGAACTTTTGATATGAAACTGCAAGTGTATAAACAAGACATAGTTTGATCAAAACAATTAGTTAAACACTATTTGAAATAACTGCAACAAATATTGAAACCAAGCATGTTATAATTTTCTTTGAGAATAATACAAAATGAAAATTGGAACTGTATTTCCATGGTGTTTAGAATAAAAAGCAAAATTTTTAATCATCTAGGTGAAAGGAATTTACTACTCTTTTTTTACTACTCTTTTTTTTTATCAGTGATCCGTATCGGTGTTAGATGCTTAAGAATGAAGACAAACCAGTTTATATGGAGCTGTCACTCCTCGTGTTTCAGATAAACTAATCTTACCTACCTCTGTGGTAGTGAGATGTCATCTATGCTGTAGATCGGGAAGTTTATCCATATCCTTTGAACAGGGCTACAAGGTAGATGTAGTCTTTGATTCACAGTTTGCACATTTTCCCTCATCTATAGTCTGTGACAAAACCAATTTCTAGCTCAGTTATTTCATAATTACCAAGTTTAAATTACAATAGAATATCTTCATCAAAAGCCTAAAAATATTTTGTTCATCATTCATTTGTTGTGGCAGACAGAGTTTCATCCATAACGTTTTTATCGTGTTACTAGATTTCAAGATCAAATATCTTAGAAGCTGGTTCTTATATAGCAGCCTCTGGCTTTGAGAAAGGAATTACAGGTCTACTTTGAAGGAAAGTTTTTTTTCTGAGAACACAGAATGGAGGGGGATGGATCTAACAGCATTCAGAAAAGTGTCCAGGTTACAAAATAGAGTGGATTTCAAGACTCTCCTCCATCATCTTCATTTTTAATTTAGTTTTTGAAAGTAAATACAGCTTTTGGTGTTTTACCCTCCAAGGTGAACATTTATCACAATGTTTAAAGTGCCTTAAATAACTTCCTGTGTTCTGCTAATTTTTAATTAATTGCTCCCATTTCAAAAAAATCTAGGTCCCGAATCATCTTAGTGTTTGAACCTAAGTGTTAAATTCCTTAAGTGCTTAACACAAGGCACCAGAAAGAGCTCACAATACCTTTTCTCACAGCTGCTGCTTAATTCTGTCTATGCCTAAATCCCTAATTATCTGAAGTTCTGCTGACTACACATAAATTATCAAGTTTATACTTACTGCTTGTTTTTTGTATTTGTCTTCATGCATTTATCTATAGGGACTTAGAATTTTCAGAACATGCATGTGCTGCAAAGACAACATCCAGAGTGTGTTCTATACACTCCTTTCTATTTTTCTGTAAAATAATCAAACATGCATCAGAGCACAAACCTGTGTTGAGCCATTCTCAAGTCTCCCTGACCCAATGACTATGATTTAGAGAGGTGAATAACTTGAGATAAGACTATGGGAACAGTACCTTAAAATAGAGTGCAGTAATGAAATACCTTAGGAGATCTGTCCTTAAATCCCTTCACCAAACTAAGAAGACTAATTTGGATTATGTGGAGCACATTATGTGAGAAATGGCTGACATAGCTAAGGGCCTTTTCCAGAGAGAGTTCATGGCTGACAATAAGTAATAGTTCTCACCCTACTCTTAGGCAATTACCCTGCTCAGCCTGCTGAGTAGTGTGGATCCTATTTCTAATAGTTAACTTTCACCATACAATGTGATCAGAGATGAGTATCTAAGTCTTTGTATTCCACTTGTGTCCTTACACAGTCAATAGAAAGAAATGGGACTTCCCAGAGGGCAACATTATTCCCTAGTAGACAAATCTGCAGGTGTTGCTTCACTTTCCTGGTTATGTCTTCAAAATATATAGGAGGAATCTGAGATTTCATGGTCTGATCAAAATACCATTTTCAGAAAAAAGAGCTGGATCATCTCAGGATTATACTTTTAGTAGTAGTGTGTATCCATGCCTTACCAAATAAACATGATGCAAAATGACTGGGTGAGGCTCTGATGTTTCAGATCACTTGCTGAGGAAGGCATCTTGTGCTATACTTGTAGACCTAAGACATATTTTTTATTTTCACTGTATCTTGATTTTTTCAGGTGGAAGTATCTGTGAAGCTCTGGAGAACTATATGAAGAATGTGAAGAAACTGTGAAGCTGTCATCACACTGTGCCACCAAGATATTTCGAAGTGTTTATGTTGCATACCTTGTGATGACAGAGAGAGGATCTAAACCCACAACTTTTAAATAGTGTTGAAAAATGTAAAGTGAAGATAGCTAAATCTGAAGCATATATACTTATATTTATACTGTCCTTTGAGAGCAACTTTTGTAGTGAACTATTGCTAAATCTCCACCCAGTTTTTCTTCCAGGAGTAACTAGTTGCTTCACTTGAAAATGGAGTGAAAGAGTGCATTAATGTCTACATAGCATGGGTAATTGATTAATATTTATTTTATTAAATGGCTCAACACTGTGAAAATTAACTGGGAAGCTAAATCATTTGACCATGTATGGTTACTGAATGAGTCAAGAAATTCCTTGATAACTGATACTTGTGTTGTCCCTGAGTTCAAGTCTAACTAGCTTATTACAAGTAAATATTTTCATTGCTATCAGTATTTATGAAATCAGGCATATCAAATTCCCAGCGTTACGGTCCATGCAAACAAGAAACATAGAAAGCACACTGAGACACACCATTCCTCCCCTGAGCCTGCTCCTCAACACCTGCAGGCCTGTTCTTGGATGTAGCAAACTGGGATTTGTAGCTTCAGAATTCTGCAGGGTAAAGGAATTTAACATCTGTTAAATTTTAAATTTGGGTGTCTGTCTTTTCATTTAAATTAGGAGACTATTTTAATTGAAGTATTAACAACCCTTTAGGCCTTTAGACTCTCTTCCAGTGGGAAAAGACTGTCATACATTCCATGCTGTTATCCCAGATGGTAGTACACTGCCCATGTTCAAATATTTTTCTTTTGGGATCTAAGCAATACTTGACTAATGTGTATAATTAAATACATGCACACGTATGTGTAGTGCCTGCACAACCAGCTATTATCAGCGATTATGCTGGAAAGAATGACAAAGTTTATGCAGAATTGTTGTAGTCAATAGGGTGTTGGCAGAGCCAGCTTCAGGCTTTCTGGGGATATAGGGATTGGGGGAAGAACAGATGGTAGATAAAGAATACTGTAAGGAGTATACTGAGTCAGAGGTGATGATGCTGAGGTGAAAAGAAAAGCTAAGAAGGAAAAGGAGGTCTTCAGCACAAACCAATTCACCTGCCACTAGAATGAGAGGAATTGATTGGGATAGAAAAGAAGGTTTACAAGGAAAGGGAAGCTTCAGGGAGATTTGAATGAATGGAAAGTATATTACTCTTTTTCTGTCCTTTTGCCCTACTCTGGTTGTCAGACCTTTTCTGTAACCTGTGTGTGCATAGACTATTTTTAAAAATATAAATACGCTGACAGAAGTATTGCATACTACTCTTACAGTATAAAACATTTTGTAGATAAAGGTCACAGTCTGCTTCAGGCTAAATACTGAATAAAAATGTCTGTCTGGAAGACTCATCAGGAAAATGTAAATCTAGTCAAACAATCTTTATTGAAAATAGTGCATTTTACATCCAAAATATGCATATCTAGGCATCTGGAGTCTTATTACTTGAACTGTTTTCCACTGTTGCATTAATACAAAAGGAAAGAAAGTGTCTTCTAAGCAGCTAAGCCCTAAAACACAGAGTATATTAAGATGCAATTAAATTTTAACACCTTGAATTGCACCCAGAAGCATATATGGAGATAGTGCAATCTTGGAAGCCCTGCAGTAATGTGCTAGTTTTGACTACAACTTCTAAGCAAGACAACAGCTGATTTACCAGCTGTAGCTTCCCCATCTTTTTCAAAGTAGCAAAGTTTGTGTAGTCCTATAATGTGAAAGCCAGAAAAATATCAATGGTTGTGTATCTCTTCATATAATGAGTATTTATCAGAATTTGTGTCAAATCCACATAAATCTAAGCAATATCATCAGACAGTCAAACCTTGATGCTGAAAATTTCTCTTGCAAGTAGTGTCAGTGAAAGAAAATACAACCAAGATACAAAACTCTTTTTTTTTTTTCCTTTTCAGTAAACCAATATAATTGTATGTATCACAAGTTGAAGCTAAACTAGCAAAGCATTCTGTCTTATGCTTTTTTAGTGAACATTAGTGCACTAGTCCAAATTAAAATACCTTACTCTAGTGTCTAAACACAACAGCCATGACGTGTAATTTCACTTTGACCAAGTAAGTGATCTGAACAAACACTCTAATGTCTTCTGTGCAAACCAACTTGTTGGCTTATAAAGGAGTCTTATAAGAAAGACTTTTACCAAACATTGGATGTAAGTAAACATGTTTTTTACAACAATGATGTTGAAACAGTAGAACAGGTTGCCCAGAGAAGCTCTGGATACCCCATCACTGTAAAGTGTTGAAGATCAAATTCTATAGGACTTTGAGTAACATGATCTAGTGGAAGATATCCCTGACCATGAAAAGGACGTTGGAACTAGATAATCTTTAAAAGTCCCTTCCAGACCAAACCATTCTATAATTTTGTGATTCTATGTCAAGTTGAAAAGATCTTAGCTCATTATAGGACAGACAGTGCTCCAACACTATACAGCTAACACATTCTCTAGTATTTAAGATCACCCTAGGAAAATCATAGAGATTGTGCTCTGGATAATAAAGGTCAACAGATTTATCTGGCTTCACAGAGGCCAGCAGTCTAATAGCCACAGGTTCTACATAAGTAGGTTTCAATAACACAGCTTTTTCTTACACCTACATACGAATGTCTTGCTTTCCCTTGTTTTGACTTGCATCTCCTTTCCTTGCCTCCCCTCTTAAAAGATCAAAAAAAAAAAAAAAACCCAAAAAACCAGCAAGAGCATTTTCAGAACATAAGTAAATAGAAGTTTCAGGAAACCCTATTGGCCTAAAATGTCTAATCGAAATAGCTGTAAAGGAATGAGGACAGCTTTAATGCAGTTAATATTTTTTGTTTGTTTGTTGTTTTTGTTTTGGTTTGGTTTGTTGGGGTTTTTTGTTTTGTTTCTTTTCCTTTTCCTTTTCCTTTTCCTTTTCCTTTTCCTTTTCCTTTTCCTTTTCCTTTTCCTTTTCCTTTTCCTTTTTCTTTTTCTTTTCCTTTTTCTTTTTCTTTTTTTCTCTTTCTCTTTCTTTTTCTTTTCCTTTTCCTTTTTTCCTTTTATTCTTTTTTTCTTTTTTCTTTTTCTTTTCTCTTTCTTTAAAACTGCTAGAAAATCCAGTATCTTACAATCCTGCATCTTTTTTAAGTACAAGAATTTTACAATAATTTCTGTACATTCTATTAATTACTATGTTATTATGCTTTCTTAGGTAACACAGTGCTACTCTTTGAGGTGCCCAAAAACTTATGTATATGATAGAAAATAATTTTTAAAGTATAAAGGCTGTATAAAGCTACTCTGTGTATGGGGAAGGATGAATTTAGGCTTTTGTTGTTTACTATTGTCACAGAGATTTTTAGGCCTCAGCTAAAAACAGTTATGAAAATAATGTATCTGAAACAGTTCTGAAAAAAATATAGAAGACTGTTGCATATATGAAACTGGGTTATTACCAAAGGGACTTCTAAATTTGCAAACTTGAGAACATAAAGAGAGGAGAGAAATACTGAATAAAGGGAATTAAGTTTCATTAACTGCTGTTGCTTGAATGATTTTTTTTTTTAAACCAAAACATTTAAAAAACCCACCAAAAACCAAACAACTTAAACTAAATTACAATGTGGAATATCTTCACTGTGTTCTTTCTATCACTAAGCTTGAAATAAAAGTTACTGCCACTAGAGATCATTGTTGCTCTTTGCAGAAAAGGACAGTGTTGAGTGCTTATTTTAATGCATACCAGCAGGTGTAGTGCAGTTCTTTACAGAATGTACTTCATAATACCAAAACAGAAATGCAAGTAAAAATGACTTCCAGCTCCAGCATTTATTCTGTAAATTTTAATGGCACAGTAATAGCAGATGGAGTCCTAGGTTTTCTGTCCCAAGTCCACCATATTACTGATGCCTTAAAATATGTATAGGCTGGACTGTGTCAAACTTAGACTTAGGTCTTACAACAAATATCAACTTCAATCATGTAATTTTTAATGTAATATGCTTCTTTCAATAAGCTCCTTTAGTGCTACCTGTTTATAACTCTTAATGAAACAATACAATTTGAGAACATTTTTTGGCTTGATATAAAATGTTTTTGCAAATATATCTTTCTTTTGCTACAGTGTCTTTGTTACATAGTCTGTATCTGCACCAATATTCTGTGTGCAGTACCAGTTGTCCTGTAAATTTTTGTTCTTCTGAAAAATCTATATAATTTAAGTCTTGTATCTGCATACATACAGTGAAGTTAATAAAAAATCTCTCATGGATATTTTATTTGACTCAAAGTATTTTGAATACAATTCTCTACATTGTAGTAACACCAAGAGTACAGAAAAAATACATCAAGTGGGAATAAACCAGAAAATGCTTCATTCATTTTCCCCCAGTTTCTGCTCAAGTGAAAATAAAGTAAAATTCATAGAAATAGTGTCTGCAATAGAGACAATGAGACTGAATCCTCAATCCACTAGCCAGCACTTCAGGTTTAGTAAAACCAGGACTGAATGACATTTTTAATTCTCTATTCTGGTACTCCAAGATCCTAGAGTACAATGCTAGAGCAAGCTTGTTTCTTTCTGTACTATAGCTAGGTAAAGTGCAGCCACCAATAAGCATCTTCAGGTAAATGTCCTCACCATTAAACAAAAGTTGGGCTATATAAAATATGACAAACTGCCTCTTCCCATTCCTAAAAATAAAGAATGACAAAGTAATCCTCTTTCTTTCTGAGAGTTATTTTGTGTAATAAATAATTATCCCTCCATGAGAACATGGGACTGAAGATAAATCTGACAAAGTGTTATCTGAAAAATAAAAAAAAGGGAAATTACAAATGATAACTGATCAAAGGGATAACTATGCATATCAACCAAACTAAATCCTATAGTACATTAAAATAATCCCAAGTGTACAATTGACAACGTTAACTATACAGACTTCTGAAGTATTAAGGATTTTTAATTTAGGGCTCCCTGTGGTGATATGTTGTTTGTTTTAATGATTGTTGATTGTTTCAGTGATGTATTTTGAAATATGTCCCTAAACTTTTGTCATTTTTTTATCCTCTTGGGATGCATTTCCAACAGTTTTAATATGACACGTGTACTATTTAATTGTATCATGGTTTGTTTTTTTCTGAGATTTGGATGTGTCCAAGCTTTTCCTAAGTGTTTAAGTTTAAAGCCATTTACATTGGTTATCAAAATCAAAATTTCAGTTTGGAATAAGTAGAAAATAAGCTTATCACTTCATATGATCATGTACAAGTTCTTTGCACCATGCTTAGGTCTGTTCCAAACTGAATGACCTATTTTGGTTTGTGTAATAATTCAAATAGGACAAAAGGCCCTTGAAAGTGTTATGTATTTCATGTCCATGACTTCATACATAAAGTATTGAGGTCCAAGCCACACAACCACACTTTCTTCTTGTTTTCCCTCGCTCGCAGTTAGTATTTCAGTCAACTTCAGGATCTTTGTCAAGCAAGGCTTTTGATTCTTCTCCAGGGGGTGTAAAAGACCTATCAGCTACCAAGATTACAGGTAAAATGACAACATTCTTTCACAAGGTAATTTAAAGAAATTATTTATTTGCCCCTTTTGAAAAAAAAAAAAAAAATAAAGAAGAGGGTTATCAGGAGTAGTCAGCATGGATTTACCAAGGGGAAATCATTCTTGACTTATCTGATGGCCTTCTATGATGTTGCAGCTAAATGGATAGATGCAGAGAGAACAGTGGATGTAGTCTACCCTGACCTTAGTAAGGCTTTTGATACAGTCTCCCATAACATACTCATGATCAAGCTCCAGAATTGTGGAATCGAAGAATGGACATTGGAATGGATTATAAACTGGGTACACAATAGAGCCCAAAGAGTGGTGATCAATGGTGCAGAGTCCAGCTGAAGACCTGTAACTAGTGGTGTCACCCAGGGATCAGTGCTGGGTCCAGTCCTATTAATCTTTATCAGTGACCTTGATGATGGGATAGAGTGCTTTCTCAGCAAGCTTGCTGATGGCACGAAACTGGGAGGACTGGCTGATTCACCTGAAGGTTGTGTGTCCATTCATCAAGATTTGGACAGACTGGAGAGCTGAGCAAAGAGGAACCTATTGAAGTTTAACAAGAGCAATTGCAGAGTCCTTCACCTGGGAAGGAACAATAAAATGCCCCAGTACAGTTTAGGAGGCGATCTGCTAGAAAGTAGCTCTGTGGAGAAGGACTTTGGAATGCTTATAGACAAGTTATCCACGAGGCAACAATGTTCCCTTGTGGCCAAGAAGGCAAATAGTATCCTGGAGTGCATTAAGAAGAGTGTGTCCAGCAGATCGAGATTCTCCTCCCCCTCTACTCTACCCTAGTAAGATCTCATGTGGAGTATTGTGTCCAGTTCTGGGCTCCCCAGTTCAAGAGAGACAGAGATCTACTTGAGAGAGTCCAACAGAGGGCTACATGGATGATTAAGGGTCTGGAACACCTGCCTTACAAGGAAAGGCTGAGAGATATGGGGCTTTTTAGTCTGGAGAAGAAAAGATTGAGAGGGGATCTAATTAATGTCTATAAATACACAAGGGCTGCATGTCAAGAAGGCAGCAACAACCTTTTCTCACTTGTGCCTTGTGATAGGATGAGGGGCAATGGATTCAAGCTAGAGTACAGGAAGTTCCACCTCAATATGAGGAAGAACTTCTTTACTGTAAGAGTTGTAGAGCACTGGAACAGACTCCCTGGAGATGCTGTGGAGTCTCCTCTGGAGAATTTCAAGACCTGTCTGAATGCATTTCTGTGTGATCTGCTCTAGTTTTGTTCTGTTCTGTCAGGGAGGTTGGACTCAATGATCTTTGGAGGTCCCTTCCAACACCTAACATTCTGTGATTCTGTGATAAATACAATAAAAGTGATTCTTTCTTCCTAGACTCTTCCTGACTTTTCTTCCCTCTCCATCCCAATGATGTTACATCATAGAATCATAGAATGTTAGGGGTTGGAAAGGACCTAGAAAGATCATCTAGTCCAACTCCTCTGCCAGAGCAGGATCACCTAGATCAAGTCACACAGGCACATGTCCAGGCAGGTTTTGAACATTTCTGGAGAAGGAGACTCCACAACCCCCCTGGGCAGCCTGTTCCAGTGCTCTGTCACCCTCACCGTGAAAAAGGTTTTCCTTATGTTTACCCTAAACCTCTTGTGTTCCAACGTACTCCCATTGCCTCTTATCCTAACACTGGATGAGATTGAGAAGAGTCTGGCTCCATCCTCCTTACACTCACTCTTGACATATTTATAGACATTAATGAGGTCCACCCTCAGTCTCCTCTTCTCCAGGCTAAAGACCCAGCTCTCTCAGCCTCTCCTCATAAGGGAGATGCTGCACTCCCTTAATAATCATGGTGGCCCTGCGCTGGACTCTCTCCAGTAGC
>JANHGN010008299.1:28257-39499 GCA_024605025.1 Megaceryle maxima
AAGAAAGAAAGAAAGAAAGAAAGAAAGAAAGAAAGAAAGAAAGAAAGAAAGAAAGAAAGAAAGAAAGAAAAGAAAGACACCAGATCTAGGCACAGAAAACAAAAACAAAGTAAAGTAAAAGGGCCCAAGACACACACACACACACACACACAAAGGCAGCTCAACAACTAGATTAAGCCAGAAAGGAACAAAAGAAACATAAGTCTAAAGAATGCAATAGGCTTCCTATATGCCTGAGCAGAATATAATTTAAAGCTTCTCTCTGTCTATAAAAGTCCTTTTTCTTTTTACTCCTCCATAAATGTTTATTACTTTCTATAATTAAGAGGTGTTGCTCACTAGAAAGAATTATCAGTATGTCAATTAAAATATGTATTTGTGTAAAACTGTTTGTCTTCTAACTGTGTAGGAGTAACCAAAGGGGAAAACAAACAAACAAACAAACAAACCACCTCCATGAAAGCATTGTCTTGTTTTCACATACTGACCCTGCTAAACTGTTTGTACATAATTGAAGTATATATGGCAGATTGTCTAGTAAACAAAAAGGATAGCTTTTACTATGGGACAATGGTGGCGAGGGAAGATGAATCCATGGCAAGATTTTCTGATGAAGCTGCTAGTGAGGAGGGAAGTGGTTTACAGAGCCTCACAAGGTTCAAAGCGTACTTATTAAAACAACCTGCAGATGTAGGTTGTGCAAGATATTAGGGACAGTACTTGCTAAACTCAGTTTGCTCAGCTATTTCTTTTCTTTCAAAAATTCATAAGTCCTGTAAATCCTCAGAGCCCACTGTCTAATTATACTGGGCATCTTGTATACCTTCTCATTAAAAACTAACCTCCTATTTTAATGACTTGCCTGAAATCCTTTGAAGATCAGACTGTTAGCGACTGAATGTTGTACTCTGCATACCCCTTCATTCTAGCCTCCTCCCTTTATTCCTTTCTGAGCTTTGGTCATTTATTTTATTTTATTTTTTTCTTTAAAACAATTTTAGATACCTTACCTGACTCAAAGTGAAAAATACTGAGATGCTTCATTTGAAGGCCAGTTCTGCACCCTGAAAAAATGGGTTGGTCTGAGTTAAGTGTTTACACTGCTTTTAGCTAATGGGAAAGAGTGTCATATATTTAGCTGAGGCAGTTGCTGAACAGATGTATCTCTGACACAGTGCAGTATTTACAGTACCATATCTTTAACAAATTGGGTTATATTAATTCCTGGGATAATTCCATCTGACTTCATTCAAATTACACAAATCATTAATTTGTGCTCTGGGTTTCAGATCATAAAACCTCTCCCAGTTTCATATTTAGAGGGTGTATTTTCTTTATCATGTGTTTCTGGCTAGGAACACTATGTCTTGGACAATCATTTTAATTCACCATTTAGTCTTTTGCTTATGTCATACATTCAAAGATCTTACATTCAAAGATCTTGGACAGTCTCAGCCTCAATAATGAGTTAGAAATCAGGAAGTAGATATATTTTTTCTTTAATTTGTTTCTTTCAAAACTTTACTTTTTTTGATACTTAACAAGAACTTTTAATGCCTTTCTGTATATTTTCCACAGGCATTTTAGTCATAACTGTCACGTCAATTACAGGTGGTCTCTTTGTGTACTTAGCTTGGTTGCTTTTTTTTTCTTTTCTTTGTTCCACCTGGACACCTCTGGGATCTCTCCCAATCAAGGAAGTAGAATTCTAGCACTGAAATAAAGTGCTGTTTCTGTTGAAAGTAAACTTATCAAAGTTTTTTCTGCTTTTTGTCATCATAAATAAAAATGTAGGTTTTACATGGTTTCTCTTCCAAACGCATATGTATTAATAGCATTTAAATAAGTGGGGAAGTGTAATAATATGCAAGGTATTTAATTTTCAAAATGTATGCATGTAATAATTTCTGCATTATTTAGTAGATCTCATATACCTTACTATAGCAAAATTCAGAGAGCCATACTGTGATACTTTGACTTGCAAC
This sequence comes from Megaceryle maxima, assembly GCA_024605025.1. Classification (NCBI taxonomy): domain Eukaryota; kingdom Metazoa; phylum Chordata; class Aves; order Coraciiformes; family Cerylidae; genus Megaceryle; species Megaceryle maxima. The sequence continues at coordinate 30,243 of JANHGN010008299.1, forward strand.
AAATGGTAGTCTACTCCATAAGCTTTCTCATTTATTCTAGTCAAAGTGACATGTTTTATATCCAAAGAAAAACACACATGAATCTTCCTTATTTGCACATTGAATAGATGAAAATATAACTTGCTAAGAAAAACCCAAAGTTGAAAATTCATTACAAATTATCCTGGAAATAATATTTTGTTTATTTTGACAGATGCAGAGAAAAATTCATAAAATATTTCATCTCCATATTGAACATAATAGGAAATAGGGACATTATTTTGATATATGGTTTTCCTAACAAGTTTCAAGATGAAATATTGCCTTTCATAGAAAATAAACCTATTCACAAGCAGAAAATAATAATACAAAAATTGCCAGCTTTAATAAAGACAGGACTTACTGATTAAATAACATTTTATATTCAAGAGAGTCTCTAACATAAAGGCCCTTATTGAAAAGGTCTGATGGGCTGAGTGAGAAGTTTTATTTATTTTATAGGTGCTTTTCTTAAGCACAATTCCTGCATGTTTAGAATAAACCTGGAGTTAGGAAAGCAAGAGTAGAGCTCTTATTGAAACAAGTCTGCATCAAAACATAAATAACTTTCTATTAGCCATGTCACTAGGTTAAAGAATAGGAAGGCAGAATCTAAGCAATTATCAGGGAAACATTGGAACATTCTTCAAAACAACCCTGACCTTACCAACTTGTTTAAAGATCTTCTCCTGATGGCTTATGGAAGAAGCCCAACTTAAAAGACAAAAGTGTACTCTTAAAGTGCATTGTTCATCACTGTAGACCCTCAGTGGCACGGCTACCCAATGGCAATTACTTTTGTGATGACTGTGACCATGTAATTCAACCCCGAAATATAAGTGTTTTATTTTATCACACTGTTGAAGGAAAAAAAATATACTCTCCTGTTTAATGAATAATAACACGCACTACAAAGAATGTTTCAGTAGTATATCCGACCAAATGTCCTTGCACTCCAGTTAGTCTGTGGATCAGACCACAAAAATTATGACAGAACAAATGTGTAAAGAATCTGTTTTCTGTTAGTGGAAATGATGAAGCCTCTCGGCAAGCTGAATACACTAACTCTGGGAGAGACTCTAATCTGAAGTATTCAGCATACAAAGCTTCTTAGTTCAAGAGTAAATGTGTTTATGAGTTTCTGAAGCCACCTATTCAACACCTTTCAGGTGCAAGGACTCATCCTTCTAAAATGATGAAGTTTGTAAAGGAATAAAGAGGATCTTCATTCACAGTTTCTTTCCACAGGACAAGCAGAAGCAAAACCATCACAACCACTACCAGTCAATGTTATATATTTACTTTATAAGAACAGAAAAATTAAGTCATTTAAATATTACTAATAAAGTTCAAATCCTTTCTTACAGTAAGAGAGTGCTGCAGATGTTACATGTGATATGCAGATGTGGAAATAAGTAGCCAAAGCAAAAATATTTAAAATAGCGAAGGATCATACTTCTAACACAGTATCTTGTACTCACACTTGGCCAGAAGATGTAAAGACACAGCTTTCATGATCTGACAGAGTGTAGTTACTCTTTCTTCCAATCTTTTCAACTTTTCTTCTTCCTTTTTTCTACTATGGAGAAAAGTACTGTGATTTTTTGGCTACGAGATGAATGAGAAGACTCAGTCTTTGTATAGAATCATAGAAATGTTTGGGTTGGAAGGAACTTTAAAGATCGTCTAGTTCCAAACTCCCTGCCATGGGCATAGACACATTCCATGAGACTAAACTGCTCAAAGGCCATCCAATCTGGCCCTGGATACTTTCATGGAGAAGGCATCCATCACCCTTCTGGGTAACATGTTCCACTGTATCACCATCCTCACAAAAAGAGCTTCTTCCTTACATCTGATCTACCCTCTTTCACTTTAAACCTATTATTCCTTGTCCTATCATTACAAGCCCTTGTCAAAAGACCCTCTCCAGCTTTCTTGTAAGACCCGTTTAGGTACTGGAAGGCTGCTATAAGGTATCCCTGGAGCTTTCTCTTTTCTAAGCTGAACCACCTCAGCTCTTTCAGCCTGTCTTCACCAGGGTGGTAATCCAGCCCTCCAATCATCTTCATGGCCCTCCTCTGGACTCCTTCCAACAGGTTCATGTCCTTCTTCTGTTGGGGGACCCAGAGACTGACACAGTGCCTCCGAATGGCAGTACAACCATCTGACCCTTCATCCACTCCTCCCATTGTATAATCTGCAAACTTGCTTCTGGTGCAGTCTATCCCAGTCTTCAGGTTATTGATGATGTTGAACAGTATGGGCCCCAGTGTTGCCACCTGAGTACATCACTAATGACTGGCTTCCAGGTAGACTTTGTGCCATTCATCTCATCTCTCTCGGTCCAATTATTCATATGGTTTTCAATCCAACCTACTGTCCACTTTTCTAACCTGTATTTTCTCAGTCTGTTTATGAAGATGTTATGGGAGACAGTGTCAAAGGCTTTACTAAAGTTGAGGTAAATAACACTCATTGCTCTCTTATGCCCAGCAAGCTAGTGTCTTCATTGTAGAAGACTATCAGGTTAATTGAACCTGATTACCCTTTCATAAATCCAAGTTGACTACTTCTCATCCTTCATGTATTTGGATATTTTCCAGGATTTTCTCCCTTGTCTTACCAGGGACAGAAGTGAAACCGACCCACCTGCAGTGGCTTTGAGCTTTATTTTCACCCTTCTTGAAGAAATGTTCTCTCTCTTCCAGTCTTCAGGAATTTCTCCTGGTTGCCATGACTATTTGAAAATAACTGACAGGGGCCTCCATTTTTTTCAAGGGACTAGTATACTAGTATTACTTAGAACTGTTTTCTCTTGCAATTTAGAGTGAAATGAAGTATTTTTGCTAACATATTTATATTTTCTGTCAAAGCAATATTAAATGAAAAAAATGTAATTCAAATCCATTTAATGAAAAACAAAATTTAGTCCCATGAAATTGGATATAATTTTAAATTTTCTTGCTATTTTTTCTTTATCCCTTCACTACCAAAAAAAAGGAACAAAATACCGAACATGAAAATCTCAATTCGCTCATCCATCTCTAACATGAAAGGAATTCTAAAAATGTTCTCTTGGTTCAATTAAGTATTACTATGTAAAAGATGTCTAGGAAGTAAGCTTAAAAACTAACATTCTTGATTCTTTACCTTGTTGAATTGTCAGCTCTGACTTGCTTCAGCCAGCTCTCTCTGAGCTAGATCTGTGGCAGAGGTGTTATCCTTAATCAGGTAGAATGTGACCTATCAGTGGCACTGGGCCTCAGAGGCAGGGATTGATCTCATTCTCTTTTAGTAGCAGTATAGTCATAACTTTCGATTTGAAGAATTTGTTTCTTTTCAAACCATTTTATCAAAGCCTGAAACATTTCATAGAATAGCAAAAGCTTTACAGAAATGTTTCCCTTAGTAAAAAAAAACCAACCAAACAAAACAAAACAACCAAACAAAACCCAAACAAACAAATAAAAATCATAATCCTGTTAGCATTTTTGAGTAACTTCTAGTATCCTGACTGTTCACTGTACAGAGTGTTCCAGCCCAAGAAGGTCACTTTGTTACCCTCTTTCCTAACTTGCCTATAGAGCTTACTGATACGACTTCAAAATCTACCTTCTTAACAGTTTCATCTGAGACCAAAGTGGAAGCACTCAAATCATAAGGAATTGCTTTTTCCCTTTGCCTCAAAGGATTCTGGCACCACTAAGCTGGTACATCTCTGTATCACCAGTTCTGCCTTGACCTAAGACAATCAAATTTGTGATATCTTTGATGTCAGATCTCACAACCCCGTACAGGTTCATGAAGGGACAGTGACAACTCTCTGGATACTACTGTCACAGACACAATGTTTGTATAGGAGGGGGACAACCAGCTCATCACTTTCTCTTTTTGTGCAACTGCCAGGCCATACCCAGGCTTGTAATAACCTTAGGATACAGAACACTAATAATTAAAGTGTTAGAAGTCTCTCTTGGAAATGGAATTCTAAATAAAACTTCATAAACAGTGTGACTCTAGTGATAAAGGAATATTTGTGTTTCTCTTAATTGATAAAAAACCCCACAGTCCCTTCCTCTGGCCAAGGAAACTCTGAAACTCTACTAATGTTTCTTCTAAAGAAACCATATAGCTTGTTTCTGATATGTCAGACCCTCCCTCAAGGTAAGAACATGGTAACTCCATGGGATTTCTAATTAAATTTGAAAAAAAAAGGGTGATGTCCTGTTTTGAGTGAAAACAGAACTAATTCTGTTCAGTGATTTTACTTTTCAGCTCAGTTCTTCTAACTAACTGCACTTTCTGCAGTTAGCAGCCTGTTTTCACAGACAGTGTCTGCTTCTAACAGTGATAACACCCCATGTTTAGAGTTACTACAAAGGATTGGTGTGCTGACAAAAGCCACTGATGGATCTTGTTTGCGACATTGTGGGGGGCACAGGAAAGTGAAAGGCCACACCTGCAGGGAGAAGCAGACAGGACAGATGACCCCAAACTGACCAACAAGGTATTCCATCCTATATACATCATGTTTGGTATAAAGCAGAGGGATCAGGAGGCTCTTGTCTCTTTCTTTGCTCACTTGGCTGAGTTGCCAGCTTTGCTCAGCTTGGCTTGGGTCCTCTTTCAGCTTCTTCCTCAGTGTCCAAAGAGGACTCTGTCCATTCTACCTTCAATCCTGATCTGTGTGTTCCTGAATCTGGTACCAGAATCCATATCCTGAACACAGCTCCCGTCTGCTGCTGGGCCCAGACTGGGACTCCCTAGTGCCTGCTTTACAGCATCAGTGGTGATGGTGATGTAATTACCATCGGGGGGGCTGGGTTCAATACTAGTTTTGTATTTATTTTTATATATTACATTTTTGTTATTATTATTTTTTCCATTTTCATTAAAGCTGTTCTAGTTTCCTTTTCTAATCGCTCAGTCTTTCTCCCTTATTCCCTTTCTCTTCCCCTTTAGAGATGGAGGGGATTAACAGAGACCATCTGTTATAGGTCTAAGGGGCTGCTCTGACCCTAAACCGTGACAGGTAATAATAATTTCTCTCCCTTGTTTCAAGTCACTTTCTGATTAGGTGCATAGAAGTACTAATTTAAACCAAAAAGTTCACAGCTAAACAATAACTGACAGCTGAAGAAGACTATGAGGAGCATGATCATTTACTTCTAGTACAGTTAAACTACTGTTTGTATCATCACTATATAAAAAATAAACTATAGGGAGCTGCATTTGAGGGATGTCTTACAAAAACTTCCTAGAACTATTTTTTTCATTTAGATATCTCACACATCACTGGATACTTATATATAAGCAATTGATTCCAGTGCTGAATTTTAAGAAAGATAACCGTTATCCTAGTATACTTTTGTGGGACCAGAATGTTACTTACAGTTTGTAAAAGCTCCTTATTGTTTATAATTACACTGGAAGAATATTGTCTAAATATCAGCAGTTAGACAGCAACTAAGAATTAACTGCAAAATAAAAAATCAGGAAGTCATACTAGAAACTGACTGCAGCTTTTAGCTAGTATAGCTAAATAACCCAACCAAAGGTAGATGCCTATTTGGAGAAGATATTTGGACTAAAATCTTTATAAATCAGCCTAAAAGTATGTGTTTACTGTCATTGGCAAAATGTCTGAGTCTTTTTTGCCAGACAGAAAATATGACATGAGCTGTGTGAATAGTATGGAACTGCATAAGTATACTTTCAGATGATTTTAAATGGCAATTCATGCTGAAGTGCGAGCAATTGTATCAAGCATTTCTTGTGCAGGGAAAAAAAAAAAAAAAAAGCCTCTTCAAGAGGATATTTATCTCATCTACCTCAAATGTATTTTTTGAGAAGATGAACTATTCTTAGGAGGACCCACAGCCAGACCTTTGTAAAAGTATCTGGCTTTGAGTAATGGTTAACATACTGTACCTGGAGTACTGTGAACTACGAAAATTACCTTGAGATGTATGAAGCAGTTACTTCATAAAGAGAATAATAGGAAGTAATTTAGAAAACACTTCACTCCTTATACAAAAACAATGGGTGTCAACTAAAGAGAAGATAAAAAACACTTTTACTTTAAAAAATATTTCATTCTGAAACTATTGAATATTTTAATAGCTTTTTGCTAAATGAGACAAAGGAAGCTAATGAAAACTATTCCTTAAATAAGAGGTAAGGGAAGAAGTGCTTTACAAGGAAAAATGTAACAAGTTATGATTTTAATTAGAGAGTATAGAAAACATAGAAACATTGAAATAGTATAGCATGTTCAAGGGCAAGGGATGATGAAATTTGGTGAGGTTAATTGACAAAAATGTATAGGGATCTTGAACAATGATGAGAAATGAAACAATAGATTAGATTAATTATTTAAGATTGCCACTGAATATACCTGGATTGTCAGTTCAGAATTAATTTGAAGTTGGCATCAGATGAATCATTAGAATGCTAGATAGTCATACTGAAAATATTGTGTAAAATTCATTAGTTTCTATGCCTATGCAGTTTTTGTGATAGCTTTCAAAAATATACTGTTTGATTCTTTCCTTATATGAATTTTACAAAAATTCTGTGAGAAGGAGTTAATCTTCTGGAGAATGAAACAAACAATCAACTATTAAAGTGACTCAAATATGGCATTTGCTTTTTTGACAACACAAAATTTAATTTTAAATTTAAAAAAATAAATGCAGTAAAACTTAAAGGGTTAAAAGCTCAAGAATTAAATAAGTATAAATTGATCCAAAATAATTCTTCCAGCTGCTGTTTTGTAAAAATTATAATCAAAACCAATCCTGTTTGATTTCAGCTGAACAAATATTTTTTCCTCTTCTGAATTCTCATTAGGGAATAAATTGTCTCGGTAAATAACCAAATGACAGGCCTACAATTTGTATCTCTGTAAAAGAAACAAATCTATTACTGGATTAAAAAGTTGGTTTAGTTATACTCCCAGAATTTAAATGTAATGACATTGGAAACAATATAAAATATTTAGGAAAACTTTGAAGCACTAGAACACAAAAGAGAATTGAAAGTACCTAGGTTGTCCCTTATTTTCCACTTCTTTTAGAATTTCTTTTTTTGTATGTGTCTAAAGTATATGCTGGATAACCACACAGCTGTCAATATAAGAAGACTACTTAGTGTACAGTACAAACTAGTGGATTGCTTACCATACGAATACTTCTGAGTAACTAAGTATATGATTTAAAAAGTGTGTGAGCAGGAGTTAGTTATCTAAATAACATCTAACACCATATTTCATCTGAGGAAGAGCAGAGAGGAAGGAAAACAAAATTACGCAGTCTACTGACAAGTAGTCTTTTTCATAGAAAGAAATAGGGGCTTCAGCTACTTGGCCTGTAGAATTTTAAACCATTAGTTCTAAGAGAGTTTCCTACCTAACATTAAAAACTGCAGGAATTATGGAAGAGGCAATGTGAAACGTGGTCATTGCTTTACATCTGATGAAGCTGTATTGCTCTGTAAGGAAAGTTAAGGCATGATTTAGTAGTTAAGGCACATGTGTAGAAGTATGCAAGGGTTTTGTTATTTACTTCTGGAGTGTTTATACATTTTAGAGAAGATAAATTTGGCCACAAAACAGAAGTACTCATTCAAATTCAAAAGCATTCAGTGGAAACCACAAAGTTCAGAAAAGTGTCTTTTGCAAAGTGTATAAACAACTCTTTCCCAGATTGGAAAGTATACTCTGGATAATAATAAGACTTGTGTGACACTTTGACTAATTTAAAGGACTGACTAGACCTTTTGCATTTACTATATGGCAGCAATTTATTATTAAATAACATGAAAAATGTTTCATATTCAGTGTGGAACCATGAGATATGTATTGTTTTAAAGACCTTTCTATGGAATCACATTCCCTTCTTATTGCCTATTGAACTAATTCTATTTCTTCTTCTAAGGACAGATCATGCAAGTCCTTCTGACATATAGAATCCCATTAGAGACAATTAGGCTGCATCCAAAGCCTGCCAAATTCAGTGGGGCTATTCTTACTGATTCCCATGGATTTCTTTACAGTCAAAGGACATGCAAGTTGAAGTTCATCACTCATTGCTATCTGTCAGTACAGGGATATTTATTTGATATTTCAGATATTTTAAGGCCAGTATTCTGTGATAAATTAACCTCATCTCTTTCACATATTAGAATACACCTAATTTTATCAAGATAAACCACACATGCATCCAGAACAAAACACTCTTCATTTTCCTTAAATGTATATAAGGCTAGAGAATTTTTTTGTTCCTTTTTATTTTCCTCTTTATTCTGTTGAATCATATTCTGTCTTAATGCATTCCAAGTCCTAAACTGTGGTATAATCCTCTGAATCACTGTAGGCCAATCTTGTCTCTTTAAACTGTCTGTCTCCTTATTTTAGTAATACAGCAGTAAGACCTGTATACCATCCACTTTTTAGCTCAGCCATGTCTCCTTGTGCAGCTGATTAAACCTGCATAGGTCCGCTTATTTGTTAGAGGATGTAGTTCACAAGAGTTAGAAAGTTGTTAAGAACCACTTCCAACTACAGTCTGGACCAATACACAGTAACCGTCTTTCCCATATCCTTTGTGAAAACCTGTGCTGTGGATTTACTTGCTCAAGAGAGTATTTTCCTTGATCTCCAAAGAAGTAAAGATACATAAAAACGCAACTCTTTGTCAATTATGTTTAGAAGGCTGTATGTATCGGTAACTGTCTAGATCCATGTCTGTGTGCCTTTTGTAGGATGAAGATCCATGAATTATTTATTAGAACTTAAATATATTTTTTATAATATTTTACAAAAATATTACAAATTTAATGGAACTCCATCTTTCTTGAAAGATTTAACTCTAAGTGTACACAGAGAAATGGATTCACTAGTTAATGAATTCTAATTTAAATAAACAATTAAATAAAACACATTCACACAGAAACAGTAGGAATTAGATGGCAAGACACTCTATTGAAATAAATAGGCTTTGATAACTATGCCAATAGCTACATTAGTTATCATATCCTATTTTTGCAATTGTAATTGCTTTGAAATGGGAGTCATTGTAATGTGGGGAGGCCAGCCATCAAGTCTCATTCATGTAAAAAAAGATTTGGTTAGCTATCAAATCCTATCTCATTCATTTTAGCTTATGCTATTAACATCATTATTCCCATTAACTTCAATGAAGACTTAAAAAAAAAAAAAAAAAAAAGAAAAGAAA
>JANHGN010008300.1:0-18488 GCA_024605025.1 Megaceryle maxima
TGAATCAATGCATCACTGGAGTAAGTTTATGGTACTACCTTCAGAAAAACAGCTGTTTCAATAAAGCTATACGTATTTAACATTACTTCACCTCAAAACTGCAATAGAAGTATAATTAAAACTGTTATTGATATAGTACTTCCTTTCTGGCCTCAGTTCATACAGAGAAGCTACCACTGTACAGAGAAAGAAATCATTAAGAAACAGTCTTGTGACCAATTCTTAATAAATAGAAAATAAATTGTTTACCTCTTGGTATCTAGCAACTCCACCATTAACTGCTGCATCAATGACCCCATTTAAACACATTGTGAGAGGGTTAATATTTTGCATCTGTCTAGTCTGACACTGGGTAATCAGTGTTCTCAGCTGCTGGTTCTTATTTTCTAAGACTTCAATAGCATTCTCAAGGGGACTCATTTCCACCTGGAAGAGAAGTGAGGAATATTACACACACACTTAATCTTCATTTGAAACATGAAATACATTGAAGGTAATTTTTGATTTTTTTAAAAGAAAACAATGTTATTCTATATTCTAGAGTAATGGGGTAGAAAAATGTCTTCTCACCTGGGCTACACTCTCTGAGTGTACACTTTGAGCACAGAGAGAACTAATTTTATCACGTAATCTAGGACCAAAATAAACAATTCCCTCTCTGTTAGATTCATTAGATGACCTTGAGAGATACTCAGCCCTTGCTGCAAAACACTCATACACTTCAGCCTGTGGTAGAACTGTTAGAATTCAGGGCTAAACTGTCCTTGGTAACTCTACCTAAATTGGGCTTGAGGTCAGGGAGAGCTTCACTGCACAGCAGAGCTGAAGTGTGGGTGAGCTAGTTTCTTCACCCCAAGTGAAGCCAACAACTAGACATTCTGGTTGAGGAGTTTGAATGTAAGCTTTGAGCTAAAATGATAATCAAGTTACAGTAATAGTCAAGGGTAGTCCTTGACTGGGATGTGCCTGTCCTCTCTGGAAGGTGAGGAAGCTTTTCTCACCAGGGAGCGTGAACTACAGGAAAAGTGAAAAGTTAAGTGATGTGAAGAGAAACAGACCTGGAGATGCTATAATTTACCAAAATGTACAAGCACAAATCTGAGTCACGATCTAGCACATGCCCAGGAAAAAGTTAACTTTTGGAAATGGTGGCTATAATGGGATCATGATAGTAAACAGAGTCTATTAGGGTAGTGGTCAACGGCTTAGTGTCCAGATGGAGATGGGCAACAAGAGGTGTCCTTCAGAGGTCTGTGCTGGGAATGGTGCTGTTTAATATCTACATCAGTGATATAGACAGTGGGATGGAGTGCACCCTCAGCAAGCTTGCAGATGGCACTAAGCTGAATGGTGTGGTCAATATACCAGAAGGATGGAATGTCATCCAGAGGGACCTGGACATGCTGAAGAGGTGGGCCCCGGTGAACCTCATGAGGTTCAGCAAGGCCAAGTGCAAGGTCCTGCATCTGGGTCAGGACAATCTTACTTATCAATACAGGCTGGGGAATGAAGGGATTGAGAGCAGCCCTGTGGAAAAGAGCTTGAGCATACTGATGGATGAAAAGCTGAATTTGAGTCAACAATGTGCACTTGCAGCCCAGAAGGCCAATCACATCCCAGGATGCATCAAAAGAAGTGTGGCCAGTAGACAGAGAGGTGACTGTGAAACACCACTCTGGTGAGACCTCACCTGGAGTACTGTGTCCAGCTCTGGAACCCTCGACACAAGAAGGACATGGACCTGATGGGTCCAGAGGAGGGCCACAAAAAGAGGGCTGGAGCACCTCTCCTACAAAGAAAGGCTGAGAGAGTTGTTCACCTTGGAGAAGAGAAGGCTCAGAGACTCCATAGCACCTTAGGGGCCCTACACAAAAGCTGGGAAGGGACTGTTCACAATGGCATGTAGCAACAGGACAAGGAGCAATAGTTTTAAACTAGAGAAGGGTAGATTTACATTGGACATTAAGAAGAAGTTCTTTACTGTGAGGGTGATGGAGCACTGGAACGGGTGCCCTGGAAGGTGGTAGAGACCCCATCTCTGAAGACATTCAAAGTCAGGCTTGATGGGGCTCTGAGCAACCTCATCCAGTTAATGACCGACCATGGCAAGGGAGTTGGAATAGATGACCTTTAAAGGTCCCTTCCAATCCAAAGCATTTTATGATTCTATGATTAAGGGTCATATTAACCCAGTAAGGACTCAGTAGGAGTCAATTAACATAATTTTTTATATCACAGGTTGGTTTTTTTTTTTTCTAAATTCCATTTTTGGTTTTCTACAGAAGGATATCAGGATGGTGAACAAATGACACTTTGATGCTGTAATAAAAGAAAAATACAACAGAGTTTTAGAGAAAATCAGTTGTACAATGGTATCTATATTTAATGGGACTATTGTAAAGCTGCCTTTGACAGGATGAAAAGTAGTTACAGATGTTATACTCCTGGGGTCAACAATTGACCAATTATTTAAAGATCTTTACAGGAGGAGCACTCTTCCGAATACATCTGAAATGTATTTAAGAATTTTCTAAGAAATACAACAGCAAAGAAGAAGAAATTACAACATGTCAGTAACAGATTGCTACATTAGACCCTATTCCTACAGGTTCTGCGTAGGCATGCTTCCCTGCCCATGCTGAGAACTGGGAACTTCAACAGAGCTCTAGGGAGACACCAAGATATGCCCACATGGTGTTCATTATCGTACAGGAACTTGAAGAATGTTTACTTTTCAAGAATACTGAAAGATATGTTAAGCTATAGATATTCCAAGTATTAAAAGTTACATCATGCTGACTTTTAAGAAAGTAATTTGCTGACAAAAAAAGGTAATTTTGCCTTTCACTGCCCACTATAGTTCTTTTTTCCTAAATAGTTTAAATGAATCTTAAGGGTAGTTCTTAATAATACTTTTCAAGACAAGAGAAACCAGACAACTCAAAATACTTTGTAAATAACTTTGTTGTAGCCAGCTTGAACACTTGCTCAAAGAAATTAGATATGGGTAATAAATCTTAAAGTAGTTAATCAAATAATGTATCATTAAAGAAGTAAACCAACCAACAATACATACTGCCAATCAGTCTTATACTTACTACTTCACGTTTTTCCACTTCAAACCAACGAGATATTCCAGGTAAACTCTGCACCAAGATCAGTGTGGTTCTCTCCACCCATAGACTCTACAACAGACAAAACCAATAGGTTTCCCTAATTTGCCTCTTTATTCTTCTTAATGATTCCCAGTTTTCTTATCAATATCTTAATTTAAGTAACAGTATACTAAAAAACCAGTATATTAAAAAAAAAGATATTAATATCCAAATTTCTACTGAAAGGTCTATCCCAGAAGCCCATAACATTCACTTTTCACCTTACTTTCTAAGACCTACTACTAAGTGGTAATTTTTGCTGATTCTTCATTCTTAAACATGGTATTATTCTATATTATATGTTGTCCCCTAATCTCTAAAAGTCAATAACAATTAAATTAGCATTTTAATATTTTCTTTCCAAGTTAACATTTGAGAAGAGGGAGAGTTCAGAAGCAGAACAAATTATAGATCACAGAGTTACCAGCTCTCCTTTGTGAAGTTCTACTTGAGAGTCCACAATGAATGGCTGATGGGACACTCAAATGTACTACGATTAAACACTGTGCAAGAGGTTTGTAAAACGAGAAATCAATACATAGGATAGCGCTTATACAAAATATAAGCTGTACAATTAAAATAATGCCCCAAACTTTAATTAGAGAACTATAGTGACTTAATTTAGGTAATTTATTACCCTTAGAGTTCTTTCATCTAACTTGATAACAAAATTATTATAGGATAATTCCCTTTGTGTGTCTGAAAACCAGAATATTCTGCATCAGGATATAATCAGAATTAAAATTACAAGAAAAAAATGTAAGATGAATTTTCAGTGTGACATTTTTATTAGGAGGAAAAAAAGTCATTTATATACTAGGGAAGGAACTATTGCTTTTCCTTGAGACAATCTCTAAGTTCAGAGGTAGTTTTTAGTCTTGATATCACAGGAACGGAACATTATGCTGCTGTTTAGTCAAAACTGTCTCTCCCTTGCTCTAGGAAGAGAGAACTTTCAAGCAGTCCTATCCACACCACAGATTACCTACTTAACAATGTTCTCTCATCTGCCTTAGAAACTTCTCTGCAGACAGCTCTGCTGATAAAAGAACAAATGTGTACTTTTTTCTCTACTATTCCCATATAAAACAAGATCTTCCCATCTCCCAAATATTTTTTATACTATTTTAATTAAAATGAGAATTCTCCTCTAGAGAATCTGTTACACCACATTTGAATGAATTACACAACTGTAGACAATGTTCCAATAACACAACTATTGTTATGTTACAAATATGACCCAGTAGCTCAGGAGAGGGCATGGTAGTTTACCTTGAATTCATTTTCCTTGTCCTTGCTCCCTTTGTGAAATGGTCTGTCATATCGGAATCGCCAAATGTGATTTACTTTGTAAAAGCTCTTGATGTTATCGGGAATGCCATCTCTCTGAAGGACTTCCTGGTTTTCTGGAATTGGTGTCACTGCATAAATCTGTAAATCTATATTTAAAAAGTTAAGGCTATCCCACTTCATTCTTATTAGCAAAGTATATTGACTCCTGAAGCATGAGAGAAGAAAAACTCTTTAAGAAGTGTGTATCATGAAATGCTTCTAGACTAGTAATGGTTTGGGAAAGGAACCCGAGAGATTTTTTGATAGTCTGGAATTTCTTTGTACTGTTTTGTTGAAAATGTCATATTTGTTTTTGAAATATTTTGGAATAGTAGATGGAGTAAGGGGATTTAATTAAATATATTCTTACAAATAATATGCCATGCTAACATTATGTTGTAATGTAAAAACTTGAATTACTGTAACTTGAACAGATACACCATTATCACAGCAGTGATAGTCCTACAAGTAATTTTGGCTAAATTAAGAATCTTAATAACCTGTCAATGAATTTTTAAATAAAACCACCAATTACACAAAAATATTCCAAACATAATAGAGTGACCAGGACAAATTGCAGGGGAATTCTCACATATCATTTTTATTTCAGTAGAGGTACACTGTGATTGAAAGTTGCTATAGGTATATGTACATTTTTAAAAAGCATGAAAGATGTAACTGCAATGTATGGGTTTGTGACTATATGGATACACTGTGCTTCTGCCTGAAAGATGGTCTCATCTGGCTGATTAGCATGTTGCATAGCAATGGCATGTGGGAACTCATTCAACATTCGCTGCTGGAAGGCCTCCAGCCTTTCATAGTCATGTCCTCGGCAAACAAATTCCTTATTCTGAGCAGAATAAGAAAAAACAAAACAAAACAAAACAACAAGAGCAAGTTATGTGAAAATAATCGAGTACCATTAGATAGATCCAAATACACAGTCTTAAATATAGATTTTCCAGGCAATTTTTACATCATTTTAAGAAGAAAAAAATAAGAAAAAAAAAAAAAAGGCAAGAATGAAAAACAAAAAAATCTTAGAATAGTTACTTAGAAGAAGGAAATTTTGCCATATAAAGTATGTTTAATTCAAAAGTCTGGAATTAAAGCCTGATAATACTTAAAGCTTTAATAAAAATCTGAAGGGAAAAACTGTACCTATTGGATTAAATTATGTAACTAACATAACATCAGATTGTATAAAATGGGTAACAAAAATGTAACACAACAGACAGTTAAGACAATGAAATGGGCTGAAAGTCCTTTCCATGAGGAACTACAAAACTTTGCTTTTAAATTATAAAATTCTGAAGAAAAACAATGCAAAAGAAATTAGTAGAATGCCTTCAATTTGCCTTATCCTCTAAATGTTTATGAAGTATTGGCCTGGTAGATTAAAATGATCCATGTTTTGCAATGGGAAGTAAAAGAATACTCCTGGCTCCAACATAATTTCTCTTACTTGGATGCCTACTGTTGCACCATTATTTTCCTGAGATTGTGCAACATGAATACAGATATAACACATATCCTGCATTAAACATGAGATGCCTGGATTAGGAGTACCTGTTGGAACTGGTCACTGACCATGGTGGTGCTGAGGGCTTCCTGTAGCTGTGGACAGCACTTTTTGGTTTGACTCTGCTTGCATACACATTTGAAATAAGGAAATACCTTAACCATTTTTATAAAAAGACTGTTAAATTATTTTCCCTTTAAAATCAATATTATAAAATTCTAAAAAGTCATTACTAATTTGTTCCTTTCGAAGCAGGTTTAGATAGAAACAGTTGTTCTTCTTACAGTGTCTTGACAAGAGACAGGAAGCACTGAATTCTGAGAGCCTGGACTTTCAAGGGAATTGCTACGAGAGATCAACTTCAAGCGTGTTATTGTGCAACTACAAATTAAAATGTGAAAGCTTTATTCTGAGGCTTTATTCTTTATTCCTCCTATAGCAAATACAGCAAGACTGTTCAAAAGAGTTACAGATTGCTTTGCCATAACAAAAAATAAATGAAATTTAGTAAGTTCTGAGGTGTTCCTTGTTGGTGCTGCAAGCATAACTCTGTGCTATGTACATTTAACTTGGAAAATGCATAAAAACATCCAGGGAAGATGCATAAGCAGTGAAAGACTTACAGGTCTGAAACTACTGCATTACTGTGCAACTTTTCCCAGTACTTTCACTACATTGGCTGACATATTTTTAACAATCTAAACATTAAATTCTAATTAACATCTCCAAATCGTTTTATACAACTTTTAAATTCAGCTGACTACTAGGTAATAGCAAAAATATGAGCCCATGAGACTTCTTTTATGCATCACTTTTACAAGTGAGAGTTTCCATTTGAGATTTGCCATTTTTTCCACCACAAAGGCAAAGAAAAATCAATGTCATTTTAGGCCTCCACTGTACAGACAAGGTTCCTTCATCACTTATTTGAATTAACATAGGAAGAGGAGCTTGGGTTATGATCACAGCAGCTCCATGAATAAAACAGATTCTGTTCTCTTCACAAAGTGACAGCGAAGTGCTGCTAAACCACTGCAGACTGTGGAAGAGGGGAACAGTGTAAACACAACTTTCAAGGACACTTTGGTAACTTCAGAATCTAAGATTAATGCTCAAGAGTAACTTTATGTATCTTGTCAGCTTTAGTACATTTAGTATGTTGAACTTCTAAGTAATTAAAAAAAAAGTGGAACTTGGGAATGTAATTACTTAAATGCTAAATTACTGATTGTCCGACTGCCAAGGGATACCTCTTCTGACAGCCACCTTCTGAGCAGACATCGGTGGGAATAGAACAGGATAAAGGGAACAAACCACCATGAAAATAAGATGTTTGTCTGTATAACAGTATAGATGCATGGTTTCCAACATAAACATGAATATTAAGTTTATGTAGGAATCAGGAAGCCTAGCATTTGTCTTTCCATTAGAAAGGACCTTTTTTTAACCCTGAAAACATGAGGATTTTTCATAAATTACCACATAGAATTCCTTGTTTCTCATAGGAAAAGAACTTTCATATGGTATGATCAAATTCTCACACAGACACAGTGACTATGACTGATGGCATTAATTCCAGAATTACTTCATTTTGTTTCTTTTCAAGTCACTTACTCTCAAGAAGAATGGGAATTTTTTTCCATAGAATCCAACTCTGAAAAATTCGGGCTCCAAACGCTGTTGATCCATAATTTTATCATACAAAGATGCTTCCATCATCTGGGTGAGATTGATAAGAAATGCAATTATTCTTTTTTGAAAGCATATTTTTACCTTAAGCTATCACAAAAGGCAGAGTATTTCAGAACACTTCTCTGGAGCACTGGGATTGCAGTGCATCTCTGAGCAACAACAAAGACATCTAGAAGTCTCTGAACGGGTCAGATAAAATAATTATACTCTTAATGACCAAGAATTAAATAAAATAAATACATAAAGTACCTATATTAAACAGGTCAAATACTAGACTAATGACAACATGCATAGATTTTTAAAGAAAAATGGAAGTAATAGAAACAGGGTTTGAAACATTTGACCCACTGATCTGCTAATCAACCAAACACATGGCAGTAATGTGGTCAGTTTAGTCAGCAAAGTCGTTTCCACAGTCAAGAGCTGTGCCCTAATCACACCAGCTTCCAATGATTTAAGTGTCAAATGCGAGTTCCTTTAAAAATATTACAGTAGAAATTAAAATAATTTTTGATCAATACATCCTGCTTTTATTTCACTAAAAACACTGACACAAAGTGATCTTAATGTCAAAGACCCCTTTTTCTGATGATATTTCAACGAAGCATTCTCTGTTCTTAAGTTTTTAATACTGCATAAAAAATGACAGTATTAGCCCTAGTTCAGGCATGCAGACAGCTATTTAATGTGTATATTATACCAATAGCTGCCTAGTTATATTGCTACAAGAAATTCATGCACCTACATTTTTGGATTAAGATATGTGGCACAGATACAGTAGAAGGATATATCCCAATTCAAACACAAAACACATTAAGTAGAATTAGTTAAACATACATAAACTATTTTTTTTTATTCATATGATGATAGTCAAGTTTGCTTTTGCCTATAGGATTTTGCCATTGAGATACCTAAATCTATATGGAGTCAGCAGATCAGAGTGAGTGATCTCTCTGCGTTGAGAATTCTGCATAATGCTTTTAAGCAGCTCTAGATTAAGTATACTTCAGTCAGTCCTAGCAGCAAGCATCCTACACTTACAGAAAATTTAAAAAGGAAGCTGTAATAAAAAAATTTAATCTATCAGTAGCAGAGAAGAAAAGGGAAGACTGAATAATCCTTAAAATATAGTATCAGAAAGAATGAAGTAAGAAACAATGCTTGGAGTTCTAAGAAAAATAAGAAAGAAAGCAGTAAGATTTTGTAAGGAAAGATTAGTTTTTGCTATATGATATTACAGACCATATCTGTAAGCAGTAAATAATTTAAAAAAGTAAAAATGCACAGGTGTATGTTGCTTGCTCGCAATTACAACTGCAAAGATATGTTGCTGCTCCTAGGGAAGGACAGCATAGAGCACATTCCCTGGATAAACTAGAGGAATCCAATGAAATTGAATTTATAATATTACTTTTCTGCATAAGCATGTGCACAAAAGGGGTGCTGTACAGCTACAACCATTGCAAGATCACTTATTTTCCCATTATTCTTCAAAAAGCTCATATTCCTTTTTTATAATTTTTATTGCAGAAAACCCACGAGCTAGAGAATGAAGTTTGCAAACCAAACCTAAGGACCATTTGTGGACCTAAGAATCATGGCAAATTTAATTTTCTAAGTAACATTTTATAACCTAAATTAAAAAGCCTTTGGATCTCTAATTGATGAGAAGTACTCAGGTACATTACCCTCATCTTGCTGAGGTTTCTGTAGTCATAGTAGCTCTCATACTGTTCTGCAATTTTCCTGCATAAGATAATTCCATTTTCCCAACACTGCAAGCAAGGGAAAGATGTTTGTTAATTTCAAAGCAACTGTATGACAATTCATGATTTATTAGTGGTCTGTCCTTTCTAAAGTATGTGCTACTTCCAGTAACTGAAAATACTTGGAACATATTGACCACTAGACATACTGATAGTTGCCAAGTAATACTGATGAATTCTTTGAAGGATCAAAAATATATTTAGAAACTAACTTAATTATTCTTGCAGGACTATCACTGCACAAGATATAAGTCACTGCAAGAGTGACAGACATATCTTTTGATTCTACATATGAGACTGATTCAACACAGCAAAATAATTTTTATATTTTTAAATTGTATTCTTAAAATATCCTCAATTTTTGTAGATTGGAAAACATTTTATAGCACCATGTAAATTAAACTTTATAAGCTGATAACAGAATTTAAAAAAACAACAACCCTGATCATCAACATCAGCTTGATTACATTTACTAGTCTTACATAGATACTACACTTGCTACACAAAATTGCAATGAATTGCTTGTTTATCAGCAAGACAAATTATCACACAAAATGCATGTAAAATTTTAGACTACAGGATAATTACTCTTGCTTAATTCAAAATAAGTATTTTTAGTGATAACAACGAACTCAGATCCTCCAAACCCTTTTCTTCTATGAGATTCTGCAATTGCTATTCTAAAATGTATTTAGCTGATTTAGAAGGTTTAAACATAGTCCTTATAATCCAGATGTCTGATTTTTTTTTTTCCTTCACTTGGTCACTAAGTGAATTTCATCAGCTTCATATGGCTCACTTTCACCACTTTTAAAATGGGAAGAAATTATCCTATCTTTTCTAAAGTTCTTTGACTGTTACAATGCAAATTGCTTCACAAGTGCAAATTATTCTGATATGTAAGTGTGGGATTTCTAGGATACAAACACAGAATTAGAAGAAACTTAATGTGTCACTACGTTAACTGCTTTATCAGGCAACGACAAACACTTCCCCTCTACATGAGAAAAGATTGCAACCCTGGAAGTAATGTCCTAAAAATAATGTCCTAAAATGAATAAACCATCCATTTCAGATCCACTCAGTTAAACAGGACTATTTTACCTTTCCCCTGTCAAAATTTTGAATGATGGTCAGGTGGAGACACTCTTTTCGTTGCCACTCTGTTTGCATGGGGTAGTTGAGAAACTCTCTCAGGGGCCGATCAGACCATTCTAACAGCTCATCGTACAGCAGGAGTGTGTAGGCAGCCTCTACAACACAAATTATAGCATGGTATTTATGAACACTGGACAAATAAAACAGGCAAATGAAGTACACAGAAATGTGAATGGTCCTGACAGGATGCACTTTCTTAAAGGGTAACTGATTTATTTCAAGTGCAAGACAGATGGTAGTGCTGGTTTTGGACAGAGCTACTATCCACAGCTGTAATAAATTCAGCTTACAATTTTCATACACTATTTAAAATGGAGTCACTGAGACAGTTCTCCTGGAGTCTGACATTGCAAAAGGGGACAGAGACTTTAAGAAACAATTTCCTGCTTAGGCCTAGTCTTCTCTGCTGCATAGGAGAAACTCTGAATGGCTCTGCTGTCTGCACAAGGGAACAGGGTCTGGAGGATGGGGAACATCAGTAAAGAAAGAGGAAAGAAGACAGACAGGACTGTGGAAACAGTCCAAAAGAGATCAGGGCAGGAAAGAAATGGAGAAGCAGATGTGTGCTTAATAGACTCCATTCTTTCCATAATAGAAATAAATCCCTCATAGCTGAGCCATAACACTCTACCATAACAAATAATTTAGAAGTGCACAATTTTTTTTTTACTATTTTTTTAAAAAAAATTATTTTATATTTTATTTAATTTTGGGTTTGGAAGGAATCAAGTCTATTGCTGCTTTCTGGTCAGAGAACTGTAATAATCTTTAGACAACGATTAGTAGAAATTATCTGGAAACAACAAATTTATTATTTTTTGTACTCTGATTTAAAGAATCAATTTGCCAGAAACTGTACATTAAACTAATATTAAATAAGTATCTCTATTGCAAAGTCAGACTTTGGTCAATTAGGAAACACCAGAATTACTACTGCTTATGACAATTCAATTTGGCTAACTGTGCATATGCATTATTGTTGTTTTCCAAGTTAGTGCTCACACTATTTTTCCACGCACAGGACCTATTTGCATGAGTAAGTTCATACAAACATGGGCCACATTCTAGAGATGTACTGCAGCAGACAAAGAAGTTGTCTACTAGGCTTATTTTATTGGATGTTTTATGGGTTGTACATAAGGCAAAAAATAACTATAAAGTACTAAAGCACTTCTTATGCTAAGGTAAAGTTGCCCCAGACAACCATATCCTACTTCTACATCTGCCATATGAGTACCCAATAAGATAGGTGACTTAAACCAAACTGTACAGAGTTTTCTTTAACAGTAGTGGTGCTTCCTCTTATGCATCCAGCTTAAGAATCCATGGCTGAAAAATGATCACTGCAGCAGATGTTTGTGGGAGAGTGTGCTTTGAATCTCAATGTTGTAAAATGCTAAGCATGGTGCAAAATGAAGCTACGCTGCAACACCTACGTGCAAGGGAGACGGCTGAAGACGTACAGACAATCTTAATTCTGGCATCACACAGCTTTCAGGCTGCTTAACTGGTAACATCCTTTGCCATGGTTTCAAGCTAGAGTTTGGTACTCAAAAGATAGAGTACATTTATATATCAATTTAATGGTATGGGTTGGAAAGAACCTTGAAGATCATCTAGATACACCCCCCGTGCTATGGGCAGGGACACCTTCCACTAGACCAGGTTGCTCAAAGCTCAGTGTGGCCTTGAACACTTCCAGGGAGAGGGTATCTACAACTTCTCTGGGCAATCTGTCCCAGTGTCTCACTGCTCTCATAGTGAAGACAGTAAGAAGATTTTTTTTTTTCCTAATATCTAATCTAAATCTACCATCTTTCAGTCACTTGAATATTGTGTCAGCCAAAGATTGTTTAATTTAAAGAGATACTGATCTTATATCCTCCAGCAATTATTGATGGCATGAAGTTACCCAAACAAAGTGCACCTTATGTTGCATAAAGGGCAACCATGAAATTATCTTTTTATTTCTTCATCTAAAAGATAACAGCCAGCTGTGGCACTAAGCTTGCATTGAGAAATCCTGGACAACAATAGCACATGGACAAATGTGGCATGTGAAGATTCAGAAAGGCATCAGCAAAGTGCTATATTTGTAACAAGTTTTAGGGTCTCTGCCTTATGATTAGTAAGTGATAGGAATCCTCCTTTCTTTTCTTTTTTTAACCTAAAACTTAGGTTCTGAAACACAGCTGAATAGAAGCACCACATGAAACAGCTAACCAGCAGCATTACAAAAAAGGATATAGGTTCAGATACTACCATAAAAACTTCCTCTAAAGTTTATTCCTCTTGGGTGAAGAATGACCATATCACACATTTATTGCTAGTATATATCAATAGTAGTAATTTATATTCAACAAGGAATAGTAAATAGTAGAGTTGTGGGGATGAAAAAAACCACCATACTTTGAGAGAGATTAATTGGGCAAGGAAACTCAGCTGTTGCCTGACTTGGTACGTTCTGCACTGATACAGCATACAGGTTTGCAATAGACAGAAAATAATAAACCAGTCCTAAATATCTTTTTTTAGTTTGTACTCCATTACCTGTGAAGTTTTGTGCTTTCAGATGTAGGTCATAGAGCTTATGAATATAGCGGATATACATCTCTTCCTTGTTTAGTTCAGTCTTGTAAAAATTCTGCAATAAAATTGAATTTTGTAATGAAATGTAGTAAATAAATATCTGATAGTGGTTACAAGTACGACTTCAAACATGATAATCTCAAAATACATGCATATATATTTGAAAGTTTCACATGTACAAAGTCATTACTCAGAACAGTAGTACAGTAAGAAATAATAAATAGAATGGTAAATTTTCAGTAGCCAAGTTAACATACACCTGAATGTTTGGGGTTTTCTTTAATTTCTCATGAACATTACAGAAAGAATCTCATAGACCTGAAATCTGATGTTTCGTTATTTATAAATATAATCCATTCAAAGAGTGCACCCATATATCCTTACTTAGGTCATTTAACATCTTGTTGAAAGCTGTATGTTGATTTTAAAATACTGAGAGCACTTGGATCTTTGTATTCATATTTTAACAAAATATCTACTATGGTCTGTCTATTCTTCCTTCTGTGACAACAAAATGCCAGAAGGACTTAGGTAGCTTTATGAAGAACTATTCAATACTGTAAACAACATAATCCTGAATGAAAAATGTGATTTCTTCAGCCTTAACTGACGCTAGGAACTGAACTGATTGATAAATATCGCATTGTATGATTGAAATATACAAAGTTGTACTCTAAAATACCTAGGACAAAATTACTAGAAGTGGCTGTAGACTTCTGCACGTGTAATTGCAATTTAGAATCATACAGTTGTTCTCATTGGAAGAGACCTTTAAGATCACCAAGTCCAAACATTAACCTAGCACTGCCAGGTTACCACTAAATCATGTCCCTCAGCACCACATATACACATCTTTAAATACCTCCAGGGATGGTGACTTCCCTGGGCAGCCTGTTCCAATGCCTGACAAATCTTTCAATTAAAATATTTTTCTTAAGGTCCAATTGAAATCTCCCCTGGCACAATTTGAGGCCATATCCTTTTTTCCTGTTGCTTGTTACATGAAAGACCAACCCCCACCTCACTAGACCCTCCTTTCAGGTAGTTGTAGAGAGTGATAAGGTCTTCCCTGAGCCTCCCTTTATCCAGGCTAAACAGCCTGAGTTCCCTCAGCTGCTCCTTATAAGACTTGTTGCTCTACACCATTTGCCAGCTTCGCTGCCCTTCTTTGGACATGCTCCAGCACCAAAATATCCTTCTTGTAGTGAAGGGTCCAAAACTGAACACAGTACTCAACGTACAGCCTCATCAGTGCTGAGTACTTGGAGATGATCACTTCCCTAGCCCTGCTGGTGACACTATTTCTCATATAAGCCAGGATGTTGTTGGCCTTCTTGGCCACCTGGGCACACTGCTGGCTCACATTCAGCTGGCTGTCAACCAGAACCCCCAGGTCCTTTTCCACTGGGCAGCTTTCCAGCCACTCTTTCCCAAGCCTGTAACGTTGCCTGGGGTTGTTGTTACCCAAGTGCAGGACCTGGCACTTGGCCTTGAACCTTCTATCATTGGCCTTGGCCCACTGATCCCATTGCTACGTTGTTACATGGGTAAAATACAGAAGTCAACATAGAACACTTAATTCAAAACATTCAGTATTTATTTGAAAGCCCTGAAATAAAATATAAAAAAATTATAAGGAGAGCAGCACAACCTGTAGCACTATTCACAAGTATTGCCATACTCACTATGGACATGCAACGAGAGCCTTCCCTCTTAGCCATACTTAAAATTCAGGATAATCTGCTTTGGTTAATAAAAATTTATGTGATAGGAGAATCTAGCAATGGTCATCATTAACAATAACAATTTGTGTTCTATTATTCAAACAGCTTACTATTTTGAACTGTAAGAAAGTGGCCAAAGTTTCACAGAATCACAGAATGTTCAGGGTTGGAAGGGACCTCAAAAGATCATCTAGTCCAACCCCCCCTGCCAGAGCAGGATCACCTAGATTGAGTCACACAGGAATGTGTCCAGGTGGGTTTTGAACATCTCCAGAGAAGGAGACTCCACAACCTCCCTGGGCAGCCTGTTCCAGTGTTCTAGCACCCTCACTGTGAAAAAGTTTCTCCTTACATTTACATAGAACCTCCTATGTTCCAGCTTGCAGCCACTGCCCCTTGTCCCGTCATTGGGCATCACTGAGAAGAGCCTGGCTCTATCCTCCTGACACTCACCCTTCGCATATTTATAAATATTACTGAGGTCACCCCTCAGTCTCCTCTAAGCTAAAGAGACCCAGCTCCCTCAGCCTTTCCTCATAAGGGAGACGTTCCGCTCCCATAATCACCTTTGTGGCTCTGTGCTGGACTCTTTCAATTCCTTGTCCTTCTCAAACTGAGAGGCACAGAACTGGACACAATATTCCAGATGTGGCCTCACCAGGGCAGAGTAGAGGGGGAGGAGAACCTCTCTCGACCTACTAATCACACCCCTTCTAATACACCCCAGGACACCATTGGCCTTCCTGCCCACAAGGGCACATTGCTGGCTCATGGTCATCCTGCTGTCCACCAGGACATCCAGGGCCCTTTCGCCTACAGGTTAGCCCCCAACTTATACTGGTAGATGAGCTCTTTCTTTCCCAGATGCAAGACTCTACACTTGGCCTTCTTATATTTCATAAAATTTCTCCCCGCCCAACTTTCTATTTTGTCCATGTCTCACTAATTGGCAGCACAGCCTTCTGGTGTGTCAGACACTCCTAGTTTTTTGCAGACAAGTCAGCAAATTTACCGTCTATTGCACAGTATTCTTATTCTGTACCACTGTTTCCTAACTTGAGTTATTAACAAAGAAAAGATAGGAGGACCAATATGAAAATATCAAAATACAAACTTATTAGAGAAAGTATTTTCTTAACTGACTTGAGAGACTGACTACATATCAATAGCTCTGTAATGACATGCCCCCCTTAGACCATTATCTGGCTTTATAATCCAAATACTTTTCCTCCTACAAGGTGTAGATCAGGGAGAGATGTTTCTTTTTAGAAGAGAAAATGAAAAAATAACTGTTTGCATGTTCATATTTTACCTATCTGAAAAAAAGCATAATCTGCAATACAGAATGGTGAGCAACAAAGCATAAAGAATAACACAAAATACAGCACTGAACTCTAGTATTTGACTTGGCCCTTAACCCACTGCACTGAATGTCCTGGTACTTGTCACAAGCTAAACTATACAAATCAAATGGTTATTCTCTGAAGCTCAGCTCTGACAATGTCCAGTTGGTCTGTAAGGCAGACCACAGCAAGACAACCCAGTCACAGTTCAGGAAATACATCATGATAATAAAGGTGTCATGTCACTTTTCAATAAACTATTTCAAGATGTGAAATGTAACAGATGCAGTCTTCAAAAAGGGACATCATATAAAAAGTAGACTTCTCTAATTAATAAAAACTTTTTTTTTTTTTTTTTCCTTTAGGCAATGTGGACACGTTCTACTTAAATGGCATATGACAGTGGAAAGTATCACAGAAAAACATTCTCTATCTAAAAAGATGATGACATTTAAAATTAATAGAACCTGAAATATCAATTAAATATCAAACCCCAGTGAGGACCAGAGATGTCTGAGTTGCCAAAAGTTATTCAGTATACTTTCAATGCTTTTGTACAACTCTGTGATGACAGAGTTCTTTCATTAGGAATTCAACTTTCAAATTGGAGTTAGGTGATTCTTAGGGGTAAGGAACTAACTCCACTAGAAACCTCTTAAAACAGCTTTTCCAAACACGTATTAATAATGTGAAACCTACTCCAGATGATCCAGAGAGTGGTGAGAGTAGGAAAAGAATTCCTACCTTCTCCTTTCATTTAAGTTATTGCTGCTGGTGCATACCCCTCTCGCGTATTTCACAATGTTTCATAAATACAGTTAATTTGATAACTTGGTTACCTTAGACAATTCTATTTTCTGGAGGAACAGCATACACCTTTATGGCAAAACAATGTAAAAATTATCTTTTCATGCCAATCAGTCCTCTTATCTTTGGAGTCAGAATACCATCGAAGTAGTGGTGAAAAATGAAATATTGCTTCGTCCTCTGGACTTCAGAAAATTGTAACATTATACATTCCTCTAATTAATTGTTGCATGAAACATCTTTTGAGTTGACAACCAGTTCATCCATCATATGGACAAGCAAATGTCTTAAAATTCTACTTCTGTAATGGAAATTTCTTAGCATTCATTGTTTCTCTGGTGGGCAAACAGTATTAAAATTTGTCTGAAAATTAGAAATCACCTCAGCTTGTACAAGTCATTGAAAAATCCCATTAAAAAGTACTATGGTGTTTTAGGTTTTTTTAATATTTGAATTTTCTTTTTGTTCAATTCTTGGAACATTCACTATTAATAGTTTAAAAAGTCCTTTGTGGTAGGATGAAAATAATACAGGTGCTTTATAGAATTCAGATCATGCCAGATATTCTGACAGAAAGCCAGCTGCTCTGTGGTTACATAGTAAACATCATCCTTATTTAGAGAGCACTATTTTCTTGTTGAAGAAATCCTTTATTCTCTTATGTATAACTGCTACTTAGAAATGAAACCAAATTGTTTCACTGACGTCAAAAATGAAGAATTACAAGTCAGCTTATTCTGTTCTTTTTTTTTCCATGGCTAAAAATACAGCTTTCCAAAACATTCACTATGAAAATGGAAACTTTCCAAGGTTAATGGAAGTCAAAAAGTCAGTGGAAACTGACCTAGAACTAAAATACATCTTGTAAACAAAAATGAAATCTTTTTCATACTATGAACTTGCAATATTGGTTTGTTGTAATGATGGTAACATGACAAGAGGAGGTCTCAGGCAGCATTTTTGGCTCTTCTATTGAGAACAGAATAGATAGCCTGCAGTCTTTAGAATATATCCCATTCTTATATGTCAAGAACCAACTTGTATCAGTTATTGGGGAAGAAGGGAAACAGAAGAAATCATGTAAGTTTTGCTGGGTTTGGGAAAGGAGTTGTCCTGGTTCGAGTGAGAACAGAACTAATTCTGTTCACTGATTTTTCATCTCAGTTCTAACTAACTAACTGCACTGGCTGAAGTTAGCAGCCTGTTTTCACAGACAGTGCTGCTAGCAGTGATAACACCCCATGTTTAGAGTCACTACCAAGGATTGGTGTGCAGATCAAGGCCACTGCTGGATCTTGTGTACCACATTGGGGGTGCAGAAAAGTGAAAGGCCACACCTGCAGGGAGGAGCAGACAGGGCAGGTGACCCCAAACTGACCAACGAGGTATTCCAGCCC